>OV049924.1:210232177-210477988 GCA_920104205.1 Eupeodes latifasciatus | reverse complement strand
ATGATGATGATGATGATGATGATGATGATGATGATGATGATGATGATGATGATGATGATGATGATGATGATGATGATGATGATGATGATGATGATGATGATGATGATGATGATGATGATGATGATGATGATGATGATGAGATGATGATGATGATGATGATGATGATGATGATGATGATGATGATGATGATGATGATGATGATGATGATGATGATGATGATGATGATGATGATGATGATGATGATGATGATGATGATGATGATGATGATGATGATGATGATGATGATGATGATGATGATGATGATGATGATGATGATGATGATGATGATGATGATGATGATGATGATGATGATGATGATGATGATGATGATGATGATGATGATGATGATGATGATGATGATGATGATGATGATGATGATGATGATGATGATGATGATGATGATGATGATGATGATGATGATGATGATGATGATGATGATGATGATGATGATGATGATGATGATGATGATGATGATGATGATGATGATGATGATGATGATGATGATGATGATGATGATGATGATGATGATGATGATGATGATGATGATGATGATGATGATGATGATGATGATGATGATGATGATGATGATGATGATGATGATGATGATGATGATGATGATGATGATGATGATGATGATGATGATGATGATGATGATGATGATGATGATGATGATGATGATGATGATGATGATGATGATGATGATGATGATGATGATGATGATGATGATGATGATGATGATGATGATGATGATGATGATGATGATGATGATGATGATGATGATGATGATGATGATGATGATGATGATGATGATGATGATGATGATGATGATGATGATGATGATGATGATGATGATGATGATGATGATGATGATGATGATGATGATGATGATGATGATGATGATGATGATGATGATGATGATGATGATGATGATGATGATGATGATGATGATGATGATGATGATGATGATGATGATGATGATGATGATGATGATGATGATGATGATGATGATGATGATGATGATGATGTGATGATGATGATGATGATGATGATGATGATGATGATGATGATGATGATGATGATGATGATGTGATGATGATGATGATGATGATGATGATGATGATGATGATGATGATGATGATGATGATGATGATGATGATGATGATGATGATGATGATGATGATGATGATGATGATGATGATGATGATGATGATGATGATGATGATGATGAGGTGGTGATGGTGAGATGATGATGATGATGATGATGATGATGATGATGATGATGATGATGATGATGATGATGATGATGATGATGATGATGATGATGATGATGATGATGATGATGATGATGATGATGATGATGATGATGATGATGATGATGATGATGATGATGATGATGATGATGATGATGATGATGATGATGATGATGATGATGATGATGATGATGATGATGATGATGATGATGATGATGATGATGATGATGATGATGATGATGATGATGATGATGATGATGATGATGATGATGATGATGATGATGATGATGATGATGATGATGATGATGATGATGATGATGATGATGATGATGATGATGATGATGATGATGATGATGATGATGATGATGATGATGATGATGATGATGATGATGATGATGATGATGATGATGATGATGATGATGATGATGATGATGATGATGATGATGATGATGATGATGATGATGATGATGATGATGATGATGATGATGATGATGATGATGATGATGATGATGATGATGATGATGATGATGATGATGATGATGATGATGATGATGATGATGATGATGATGATGATGATGATGATGATGATGATGATGATGATGATGATGATGATGATGATGATGATGATGATGATGATGATGATGATGATGATGATGATGATGATGATGATGATGATGATGATGATGATGATGATGATGATGATGATGATGATGATGATGATGATGATGATGATGATGATGATGATGATGATGATGATGATGATGATGATGATGATGATGATGATGATGATGATGATGATGATGATGATGATGATGATGATGATGATGATGATGATGATGATGATGATGATGATGATGATGATGATGATGATGATGATGATGATGATGATGATGATGATGATTTTTTTTTTTTTTTTTTTTTATCCGATGGAAATTTTCAAAAGACACTCGGTAAGAATCGGTACCGAGTGGTGTGGGACTCTTACCGCACTAAAACCACCGGTGAATCAGGACCAATCTATGAAAGATCGACAAATGAGTTTTATTTCTTAATTTTTAAATCGCATTGGGGGAAGTTTAAGGTTATAACACTTTCCCGTAGCTTTTAGACCATCAGCTCATGAGGCTTGGTTCTTCTTAATCTCCGAACATTGTCTCGTACATTTAATACGGTCTCCATTTCAGAGTTAGTATGACTTTGCAGTCGCTGATTGTGTGATACAGCGTGTTTCTTAACCACTTCTGTAACCATTTCAATTTGAGGGTCACGATGTAGATCGCTATTTCTTATATACCAAGGGGCATTTATTATTCCACGAAGGACCTTGCTTTGGAATTTTTGGATGGGTTCAGCATTTGTTTTCTTTGTACAGCCCCATAGTTGGATGCCATATGTCCAAACGGGTTTCAATACTTGCTTGTATAACATTAGTTTGTTCTGGATAGATAGGTCAGAGTTCTTTCCTATTAACCAGTACATTTTTCTGTACTTCAAGTTTAGTTCTTCTCTTTTCTTTTTGATGTGTTCTTTCCATTTAAGCTTTGCATCCAAATTCATTCCAAGGTATTTGGCGGTATTGGAGTAAGGTACTTCTGTACTGTTTATAAAAATTGGAACATTGTTTATGTTTTTGTTTGTAAAGTTATATGCGTCGATTTTGTTTCGTTTAATTTGATACGCCATTTGTGCGTCCAATCACTAACTTTATCGACTGCATTTTGCAATTTTTGTGTAGCCTTCGTAACGGATTTATCTGGCACCAATATTGCAGTATCATCAGCAAAAGTGGCCATGATAGCTTTGATGTCCACTGGAATATCCCTTGTATATAACAGATACAGGGTTGGTCCTACGACACTTCCTTGTGGTACACCGGCTTCAATTTTCTTAAGTTCCGAGTAATTTTGGTCGTACCGTACTCTAAAGAGTCGGTTCGTAACGTAGGATTTCAGTATTTCGTAGTACTGCCTGGGGAAGTCCCTATGCAGTTTGTACTCAAGTCCCAAGTGCCAAACCTTGTCAAAAGCTTGAGCAACATCTAAGAATACAGACGAGCATACTTGTTTTTCTTCAAGTGCCTTTTCCACAACATCCGTAATTCGATGCATTTGGTCTATCGTGGAATGTTTATTTCTAAATCCAAACTGATGTCTCGGAATTAGTCTTCTTTCTTCAATTATTTTGCTAAGCCTTTTCAGTAGCAGTTTTTCAAAAACTTTTGCCATGATTGGTATAAGCTATATTGGTCTGTAAGATGTAACTTCTGTTGGTGGCTTACCTTGTTTAGGTATAACAATGACTTCTGCAATTTTCCAATGATGTGGCACATATCTTAGTTTAAGGCATGCGTTTATTATAAATTGGAGTTTCTTGAAGGCTATAAGAGGCATTTCTTTCAGAACCTGAGCAGTTATAAGATCGTACCCTGGTGATTTTTTGTTTGACAACTTATGTTGACACATGCTTCTTACTTCTTTGAGCGTGACAAAAGGTATTTCACATTCGTCGTTTCTGTCAACAAACTGTAAGGGATCTGTAGCTGTGCTTGCTGGGAATGGCTTGAAAACATTCGCGAGATGTTCAGCGAAGAGATCAGCCTTTTGTTTCGGGTTTCCGATCCATTTACCATCTTGAGATTTTATCGGCGGGTTTTGTGTCTGAGGTCTTTTTAGGCGCTTAGCTGCTTTCCATAAGGAGTATTCTGTAGAAGCATCCGTCGTCAGACTTTTCAGGAATCTACTTAGTGAATCATTTTTAAACTCACAGATTCTTTTTTTTAATTCGTTGTTAAGACGGTTAAAAACTACCTTATCATCTGGGAATCTCGTGGATTGCCATTTTCTTCTAGCTCTTCTTTTTTCCAATATCAACTCCTTTATTTCGATAGGATATTTTATTTCTTTTTCTCTCGCATTCGAAATAGTTGGAGTACTTTCTTCTGCAGCCTGCTGCACATCAGCAATAAATTGTTCTACTTCATGATCAATTTGTTCAATTGTTTGCATAGGGGATCTTAGGTTTATAAAATTTTCAAGTTTGTCTCTGAATTCGTTCCAGTTTGTTCTGTTATTCACGAGCTTGGGATTACTTTTTTCTATTATTTCTGTTTCGCTCAGTGATAAAATTACTGGAGTATGATCTGATGATAAATCGTAATTACCTTCGACACTTATATGATTTCGTTTAATACCTTTAACTACGAAAAAGTCTATAAGGTCTGGTATTTTGTTAGTATCAGATGGCCAATATGTTGGCGAACCAGAAGAATAAAATTCGCAGTTGTATTTTCGGCCTGCTTGGTATAGCCGTTTACCTTTTGTTGTTATGAGCCTAGATCCCCATTGGGTGTGTTTAGCATTGAAGTCGCCACCAACAAGGAAGTTATGTCCTAACAAATGTAGGAGTTCTGCATAGTCTTCTTCAATTGGAGAGCGCCTCGGAGGGCAGTATATAGCTGCTATTTTGAATTCTTTCTTTTTTATACCAATACTAATTGTTGTTACTTGCATGTTTTCTTTAGTAAATTTTGGTTCTTCATAGTGTGTTAAGCACTTTTTTATAAGTATTGCTGATCCTCCCCTAGCTTTGTCAGCTGGGTGCGGAGCGTGATAACATGTATAGTTTGGTAATTTATTATCAAGACTTTGTTCAATAGCGAGGTGGGTTTCGGACACCAAACAAATGTCTATATGCTCTATGTCTAAAAAGATGTTTAGTTCTGATACATGCTGTAAAGGACCGTTTGCATTCCATGTTGCGGTTTTGAGTGTTCTGTCCATCATTGTTTTTTAAGAGCGACTTCTTCGCTTAGCTGTTTTATGTTTAAATCTTGTTGGTCAATCCTTTTCAGGATGAGTTCCAGCATTTCTTTTATAGAAGTTACCTCATTCTTCTGCACATTTTTTACAATCTGGGAATAGGATTTATTTTCATCACTTTTGCTTAGTGCAATTGCTTTTCCCGGTTGATTTTTAGTAATGTTATCGACCGTTACTTTTTTGCTTTCAACTACTGGTTTTGTGTTGGTTGAGTTTCTAAACTTGTTCCCAGTTTTGTTTTTTCTTTTTGTGTCTTGGAACTTTTTTGCTACTGGACATCCTCTGTAACTTGCAGGATGATTGCCTTGACAATTAACACATTTCGCTTTCTGTTCTCTGCCCATGGGACAGTTTTTAGTTGCATGTCTGCCTTCGCATTTAACACAAGCGAACTCGCGATTGCAGTATTTTTGTGTATGCCCAAAGGCTTGACAGCGCTTACATTGTGGAACAGTTTTCGACTTTCGCAGTGGTTCAATTTTGACAACTATGCCCATAATTGATTTAATACTGTAAATCTTATCGAGACTTTCTTTATTTTCAAACGTGAGCATAAATAAAGGTAGAGATCTCTTTTTTGTCGTTGATACCCCAGTGGAGTCTTTTACTATCTCATTTTTAATAAGATTATTGGCATCGAGAGCTTGAAAGCCTTTTTGTATAAGGTCTTCGACAATTTCTTTGGCAACACATGAAGAGTGAAGGCCTCTTGCTACTTCTTTTATCGATCTTGTAGCTTTATTTTCGTACGAGTGCCACTGAATTTTCTTTTTGTTCAATTCTTCAGTGACAGATCTATACGCATCGGCGTCTTCAACAATGACTTTCCAATTGTCTTTATTGTATGATGTATATTTACATGATGATGATGATGATGATGATGATGATGATGATGATGATGATGATGATGATGATGATGATGATGATGATGATGATGATGATGATGATGATGATGATGATGATGATGATGATGATGATGATGATGATGATGATGATGATGATGATGATGATGATGATGATGATGATGATGATGATGATGATGATGATGATGATGATGATGATGATGATGATGATGATGATGATGATGATGATGATGATGATGATGATGATGATGATGATGATGATGATGATGATGATGATGATGATGATGATGATGATGATGATGATGATGATGATGATGATGATGATGATGATGATGATGATGATGATGATGATGATGATGATGATGATGATGATGATGATGATGATGATGATGATGATGATGATGATGATGATGATGATGATGATGATGATGATGATGATGATGATGATGATGATGATGATGATGATGATGATGATGATGATGATGATGATGATGATGATGATGATGATGATGATGATGATGATGATGATGATGATGATGATGATGATGATGATGATGATGATGATGATGATGATGATGATGATGATGATGATGATGATGATGATGATGATGATGATGATGATGATGATGATGATGATGATGATGATGATGATGATGATGATGATGATGATGATGATGATGATGATGATGATGATGATGATGATGATGATGATGATGATGATGATGATGATGATGATGATGATGATGATGATGATGATGATGATGATGATGATGATGATGATGATGATGATGATGATGATGATGATGATGATGATGATGATGATGATGATGATGATGATGATGATGATGATGATGATGATGATGATGATGATGATGATGATGATGATGATGATGATGATGATGATGATGATGATGATGATGATGATGATGATGATGATGATGATGATGATGATGATGATGATGATGATGATGATGATGATGATGATGATGATGATGATGATGATGATGATGATGATGATGATGATGATGATGATGATGATGATGATGATGATGATGATGATGATGATGATGATGATGATGATGATGATGATGATGATGATGATGATGATGATGATGATGATGATGATGATGATGATGATGATGATGATGATGATGATGATGATGATGATGATGATGATGATGATGATGATGATGATGATGATGATGATGATGATGATGATGATGATGATGATGATGATGATGATGATGATGATGATGATGATGATGATGATGATGATGATGATGATGATGATGATGATGATGATGATGATGATGATGATGATGATGATGATGATGATGATGATGATGATGATGATGATGATGATGATGATGATGATGATGATGATGATGATGATGATGATGATGATGATGATGATGATGATGATGATGATGATGATGATGATGATGATGATGATGATGATGATGATGATGATGATGATGATGATGATGATGATGATGATGATGATGATGATGATGATGATGATGATGATGATGATGATGATGATGATGATGATGATGATGATGATGATGATGATGATGATGATGATGATGATGATGATGATGATGATGATGATGATGATGATGATGATGATGATGATGATGATGATGATGATGATGATGATGATGATGATGATGATGATGATGATGATGATGATGATGATGATGATGATGATGATGATGATGATGATGATGATGATGATGATGATGATGATGATGATGATGATGATGATGATGATGATGATGATGATGATGATGATGATGATGATGATGATGATGATGATGATGATGATGATGATGATGATGATGATGATGATGATGATGATGATGATGATGATGATGATGATGATGATGATGATGATGATGATGATGATGATGATGATGATGATGATGATGATGATGATGATGATGATGATGATGATGATGATGATGATGATGATGATGATGATGATGATGATGATGATGATGATGATGATGATGATGATGATGATGATGATGATGATGATGATGATGATGATGATGATGATGATGATGATGATGATGATGATGATGATGATGATGATGATGATGATGATGATGATGATGATGATGATGATGATGATGATGATGATGATGATGATGATGATGATGATGATGATGATGATGATGATGATGATGATGATGATGATGATGATGATGATGATGATGATGATGATGATGATGATGATGATGATGATGATGATGATGATGATGATGATGATGATGATGATGATGATGATGATGATGATGATGATGATGATGATGATGATGATGATGATGATGATGATGATGATGATGATGATGATGATGATGATGATGATGATGATGATGATGATGATGATGATGATGATGATGATGATGATGATGATGATGATGATGATGATGATGATGATGATGATGATGATGATGATGATGATGATGATGATGATGATGATGATGATGATGATGATGATGATGATGATGATGATGATGATGATGATGATGATGATGATGATGATGATGATGATGATGATGATGATGATGATGATGATGATGATGATGATGATGATGATGATGATGATGATGATGATGATGATGATGATGATGATGATGATGATGATGATGATGATGATGATGATGATGATGATGATGATGATGATGATGATGATGATGATGATGATGATGATGATGATGATGATGATGATGATGATGATGATGATGATGATGATGATGATGATGATGATGATGATGATGATGATGATGATGATGATGATGATGATGATGATGATGATGATGATGATGATGATGATGATGATGATGATGATGATGATGATGATGATGATGATGATGATGATGATGATGATGATGATGATGATGATGATGATGATGATGATGATGATGATGATGATGATGATGATGATGATGATGATGATGATGATGATGATGATGATGATGATGATGATGATGATGATGATGATGATGATGATGATGATGATGATGATGATGATGATGATGATGATGATGATGATGATGATGATGATGATGATGATGATGATGATGATGATGATGATGATGATGATGATGATGATGATGATGATGATGATGATGATGATGATGATGATGATGATGATGATGATGATGATGATGATGATGATGATGATGATGATGATGATGATGATGATGATGATGATGATGATGATGATGATGATGATGATGATGATGATGATGATGATGATGATGATGATGATGATGATGATGATGATGATGATGATGATGATGATGATGATGATGATGATGATGATGATGATGATGATGATGATGATGATGATGATGATGATGATGATGATGATGATGATGATGATGATGATGATGATGATGATGATGATGATGATGATGATGATGATGATGATGATGATGATGATGATGATGATGATGATGATGATGATGATGATGATGATGATGATGATGATGATGATGATGATGATGATGATGATGATGATGATGATGATGATGATGATGATGATGATGATGATGATGATGATGATGATGATGATGATGATGATGATGATGATGATGATGATGATGATGATGATGATGATGATGATGATGATGATGATGATGATGATGATGATGATGATGATGATGATGATGATGATGATGATGATGATGATGATGATGATGATGATGATGATGATGATGATGATGATGATGATGATGATGATGATGATGATGATGATGATGATGATGATGATGATGATGATGATGATGATGATGATGATGATGATGATGATGATGATGATGATGATGATGATGATGATGATGATGATGATGATGATGATGATGATGATGATGATGATGATGATGATGATGATGATGATGATGATGATGATGATGATGATGATGATGATGATGATGATGATGATGATGATGATGATGATGATGATGATGATGATGATGATGATGATGATGATGATGATGATGATGATGATGATGATGATGATGATGATGATGATGATGATGATGATGATGATGATGATGATGATGATGATGATGATGATGATGATGATGATGATGATGATGATGATGATGATGATGATGATGATGATGATGATGATGATGATGATGATGATGATGATGATGATGATGATGATGATGATGATGATGATGATGATGATGATGATGATGATGATGATGATGATGATGATGATGATGATGATGATGATGATGATGATGATGATGATGATGATGATGATGATGATGATGATGATGATGATGATGATGATGATGATGATGATGATGATGATGATGATGATGATGATGATGATGATGATGATGATGATGATGATGATGATGATGATGATGATGATGATGATGATGATGATGATGATGATGATGATGATGATGATGATGATGATGATGATGATGATGATGATGATGATGATGATGATGATGATGATGATGATGATGATGATGATGATGATGATGATGATGATGATGATGATGATGATGATGATGATGATGATGATGATGATGATGATGATGATGATGATGATGATGATGATGATGATGATGATGATGATGATGATGATGATGATGATGATGATGATGATGATGATGATGATGATGATGATGATGATGATGATGATGATGATGATGATGATGATGATGATGATGATGATGATGATGATGATGATGATGATGATGATGATGATGATGATGATGATGATGATGATGATGATGATGATGATGATGATGATGATGATGATGATGATGATGATGATGATGATGATGATGATGATGATGATGATGATGATGATGATGATGATGATGATGATGATGATGATGATGATGATGATGATGATGATGATGATGATGATGATGATGATGATGATGATGATGATGATGATGATGATGATGATGATGATGATGATGATGATGATGATGATGATGATGATGATGATGATGATGATGATGATGATGATGATGATGATGATGATGATGATGATGATGATGATGATGATGATGATGATGATGATGATGATGATGATGATGATGATGATGATGATGATGATGATGATGATGATGATGATGATGATGATGATGATGATGATGATGATGATGATGATGATGATGATGATGATGATGATGATGATGATGATGATGATGATGATGATGATGATGATGATGATGATGATGATGATGATGATGATGATGATGATGATGATGATGATGATGATGATGATGATGATGATGATGATGATGATGATGATGATGATGATGATGATGATGATGATGATGATGATGATGATGATGATGATGATGATGATGATGATGATGATGATGATGATGATGATGATGATGATGATGATGATGATGATGATGATGATGATGATGATGATGATGATGATGATGATGATGATGATGATGATGATGATGATGATGATGATGATGATGATGATGATGATGATGATGATGATGATGATGATGATGATGATGATGATGATGATGATGATGATGATGATGATGATGATGATGATGATGATGATGATGATGATGATGATGATGATGATGATGATGATGATGATGATGATGATGATGATGATGATGATGATGATGATGATGATGATGATGATGATGATGATGATGATGATGATGATGATGATGATGATGATGATGATGATGATGATGATGATGATGATGATGATGATGATGATGATGATGATGATGATGATGATGATGATGATGATGATGATGATGATGATGATGATGATGATGATGATGATGATGATGATGATGATGATGATGATGATGATGATGATGATGATGATGATGATGATGATGATGATGATGATGATGATGATGATGATGATGATGATGATGATGATGATGATGATGATGATGATGATGATGATGATGATGATGATGATGATGATGATGATGATGATGATGATGATGATGATGATGATGATGATGATGATGATGATGATGATGATGATGATGATGATGATGATGATGATGATGATGATGATGATGATGATGATGATGATGATGATGATGATGATGATGATGATGATGATGATGATGATGATGATGATGATGATGATGATGATGATGATGATGATGATGATGATGATGATGATGATGATGATGATGATGATGATGATGATGATGATGATGATGATGATGATGATGATGATGATGATGATGATGATGATGATGATGATGATGATGATGATGATGATGATGATGATGATGATGATGATGATGATGATGATGATGATGATGATGATGATGATGATGATGATGATGATGATGATGATGATGATGATGATGATGATGATGATGATGATGATGATGATGATGATGATGATGATGATGATGATGATGATGATGATGATGATGATGATGATGATGATGATGATGATGATGATGATGATGATGATGATGATGGTGAAGATGATGATGTTTTGTAAATTATTTTTTTTTTTTCTGCTATTTGTAAATTATTAAATATTTAAAAAAATTTATTTTGTAATAACTTTATAATTGAAATATACTTCCTCAAATGCTTATATAGTCTAACAGATTAGCTTACTGTAAGTAATATGCCACTATAGCATACATTTTTTTTTTATACTAATAGTACTGCGATACTGATAGTTACTCTAGCTTATAAGATATTGTATCTTACTGAGTAAATTAATAATAAAACTGTAAACTTAAACATATATAGAAAAAAGGTTGGTTCTGGCGGGAACAAAAACATTTAGTAAAATGTTTAAGTCATGTTTAGTAATTTACTAAGCTTAAAAGACGATTTATTTAATTCTATTTTTTAACAATTTGCTGAAGTTAAAATCACGGTTTTTAGCAATTTCCTAAGGGGCCGGTTATAGCTATCAGTAAAATCCATCAGTAAAACTTTTGTTTTTAGTTTTTGAACATGTTACAAATTTATTTCTAGCGAACGATTGATGATATAAGATGAATCCTATATTCAAGTATTTTTTTCAAAAAGAAACAATCCATTTAAAGTTTTATTTAATTTATAAATCCATTTTAATTTTTTTAATGATGAAATTTTAGGCGGCAGTTATAGCTATCATTGAAATCGATCCGGAAAAATTTTTGAATCGATATTTGAGGGTGTATCCCTTTGATTAGAAATAGAAATTATATATAATTACGTATTTATTTTTCTCTAAAAATGTTTGTTTTTCTATTTTCCGGACGGAAATTCATTTTCCTGAACAGCTGATACTTTTATGTTCAAAACTGAAACGAATCGTTCCACTGATTTATGTTCCAATTTCACACAATTCCAATGACAGATTTCTGTCAGTAAAAATTTTTCGGTGGCTTTCAATCAGGAAATTTGTTTCAATGACAGAAATTTTTAATGATAGCTATAAACGACCTGCCAAAAATATTCCAATGTTTGTTTTCAATGATGAAAACCAATGATAGCTATAACTGGCGCCTCATTTAACTGAACAGCTGACTGCCAAAAGCCAAAAAAAAATTCCATTTCGTTTTACTGTTGGTGTTTCAATTTTTTAGTGTTCCGATCACATCATTAAAAATTTCACTGATGAAAGCAACAGTAAAAAAATTGTCTGAGACGCGAAGCCTCAAAGTGACATTTAATTTAATGGCGTAAATTTACTGATTGCTATAAACGCTCATCAGTAAAACATTTCAGATTCCTCCTGTTTCAAATTTTACTGATGGATTTTACTAATAGCTATAACCCATGATACCACTAATAAAGATAGCGCATTGCGCATGTAAGGTTTTGGTTGCCAAACTATTGTGACGTCACGAACACTCAATCAAATGGAGAGAGCTAGTATATTTGGCGCAATTTCAATCTATTTTCTGTTGTGAATGTTAACGGAAATTAATTTTAAAAATTTTTAAATCAATAAAGTTATTTAAAGTGGTATTGTTCATAATTTATACAAAAAAAAAACATTTATTAATAAACATGGGTGTTTGTTCTGTTTTTGACTGCAACAACAACGAAAGAAATAAGATAACAAAAGATTCCAGCTTTCATAAATTTCCATAAGGAAATTTAAATCTCTGGAAGCAGTGGGTCTTGTTCAAAGCGTTGTCGCGAGCTGTTAGCCTTGGATACCTCGAAGACGAAAGTTGGGAAGAATGCTATCAACTGTTCAAATATGTAAGTCTCTAAACAGTAATGTATCGCACAGTATTTCAGTTTAAATTTTTTTGCAGACAAATGATTGGTTCGACGTCATGAATGTCAAGTCTCCCTACAGTAATTCACGTGAAAGGGTCCACGCATACGGACTACATTTGGAAACCTAAAATAAAATTTTAGATGACATGTCGGATATGATTTTAAATATGCGGGTAGTTGGCAAAAAATGTTTGCTACCATTTCAAAAAGATAAACTACAAAACTATTTCAAATAAACACTATTGAATATATTATATTGAATGTAGCGTCCAATCTAATAACTATTAGAACGGCTATTCCAGGAAGTCCAATTTATAAATAAGAAAAAAATTTAATTCGACAAAAATTAAATAAGATGTTTATTGTACAAAATACAAAATATTGTATAGAAAATATGATCAACAAAAATAAACTGAAAAATATCGATCTTCAATATTGTTCGATATTAAACCTATAAATATTAATATCACAAGTGTTTTTATAGTAAAGTATATATATACAAATAGTTCATTATATATATACTAACAATAACGCCCTGCAATTATTGCACAAGGATGTATTGGAACGTTTTGGCGTTAAGTTCATAATGACATAACGATTGACCCAAGACGTCCTTGAAAACTTCTTCGGTGTCATAAAAGCTAAAGGTGGTGTTGTAAAATTAACAAACCCGAAATATATTAAAATTATAATTTATGATGATATAGGTTGGCGGAACAATGATCCGCAAAATTAAACAAAACAAAATATGAAAACGAAACGATTAAAATAATTCGCAATAGGCAGCCGGCGTGCACGAGCGGATACCTATTTCTTATTGTAAACAATTGTAAGTAGTAAATGTCAGATTCCAAAAAGGTTGGTTTGTTAATTCCACCACCGACAGCAAATACAGTGCTGTCACCCAGTAGCTCAGTTTGGGGGTGGGTTTGGTAAAATGTAGATTTTATTAATCGAACTCGATTAATAAAATCGAAATTAATTATAAACCTAATAAAAGATACTACACAGGGGCGTAGCAAAAAAAAATAATAAAAATGGGCGCCAGGAAGTATTATGGTACTTACCATCACCATTCAAGAAGAAAATAATAAAAGCGGAAACTTACTTCCCAATTGAAATAAAATTCAAAAGTAATTTTTCACTAAGAAAAGGTTGAGATATTTTATTTTATATCTGGGAAACCTTTATAAATATAGGTAGAAAACCCAGAATTTTTTCCAACAAGATATTGTACAATTTAAAAGCGAAACAATGAACAAAAAAAAAAAGAGAACAATTGGTTGTGCACAAAGGACACAAAGAAAGGTCACCTTGGGAAAGTTCCCGAAGAACAAAGAATTTTGTATGGACGCGGGTCCCGCAATCTCGGGAGACAAAAGAAACAACCGAAAGTCTAATAGGTTAAATTTTGGCTCTTTATAGCCAACCACAGAAAATATGGACGCACAAAACTCACTCGAAAGAAATAAAAATATACTTAGCTTCTTTCTGTTTGCAAAAATAGATCCTGCCTCTCCTTTTCCTCTCTTCTTAAAAACGCCTTTCTCACAAATTGTATGTTTTTCTTTATCAATTTTTAATATTTTTCTAACACGATTTTTTTCTTTTCTCCAAAATTTTTCACAACCTTTTCTTTCTCCTCAAAAATCCTTCACCACTTTTACTTTTTTTTTGACCTCACTCTTCTAAGCTTCTCCAAAAAGTGCCATATTCATGGCGAACTTCCCTCATCCAAGAGGCCACGACAATTATGCCATCCTACTCTGACCTTTTGTTATGATCTGGTTTTCTCTTTCGGTCTAACTGCGACACCCGGCTTTTTCGCTGGGGTGCATGCCGATTTCAAAAACCAGTCAACCTTTGTGGTCTCTTTCACATTGGTGATTTGAACACCAACCTTGGCTTAATGGACGAGTTCAGTTCTTATCCGTCAAATCCAATTGGTCTAAAAAGTAAACGAAAAATTTTTGAGAGTTCGCGAGTAAACTCCCCAGCCCAAACCGGCCCAGTTTAATAACTTGAGGAAAGCGTTCTTGTTGTTAGGAATCTTGGAATTGTTCAACCAAGATTGAGAGGCAGGGTCCGATAGTTTTAAATTTAGACTCTAAACCCTTAGACTTCGGTGCAGATAATTTTAAGGGAAGGGAAAACACATCGCAAGGTGACCTTACTTAGTATTCCGACACTTTAGGGTGGGCATTAAGCCATACTAATTTTAGGGTGGTGTGCCAATTAGATAAAGGATGCACACTATCGTTTTCTCCTTGTGTGGACCACCTGTCACCCACTCATTAAGCCGTCTTTGTGACTCCTCCGTCACACAATTATGCATTTTGTGACCGCCCGTCACAAATTTCAAAAGTTAATGAAGATGTGGACCTCTTATCACACAACTCCGCATTACCACTGAAACCTATTTTGTTTGCTTTTCCAAAATACAATAAGAGCAGGACACTGACTGATGGAAATCAGGATTCTACTGAACTCTTAAAATATTTTGGAGCCGCAACGAAGAAAGGAAGGTTAAAAAAAAGGAAAAAGGATATGAGATAGGCTAGTGAAACTCGTTGTGGTAAATTTTACCGCAACAAATCCCACCCTTACCTCCTAGGAAATGTGCTTACAGTTTTGTAACACATTTTCTAAAGGCTGCCAAGGTAATGGAAACAAGATAAAGGATTTTCCATCAAAAAAGAATCAAATGAAAAATGTTACATAAGAAATAATTCAAAATAACAACAAACAAAAATAAGCTACTTTACTGATCAATCCTCGGATGCATCGGTGTACGGTTTCAAATCTTTAACGTGCCAAGTTCCGCGTTCTTTACCTTTACTATCTTTACTATCTTTTAACACGTATGTCCAAGGTGACACACGCTTTTTAACTTCAAACGGACCGACAAACTTCGGTGCTAATTCAGCATAATAATTCGCGGCATCCGACAACGAAAAGTTCCTACGCCATACAAGATCGCCGGGGTGATATTGAACATCACGCCGTCGGAGATTGTAGGCCTGAGCAGCTCTCTTCGATGCTACTTCCAGTTTCTTCCCAATGTCTACCCTTAGTTCCTTAAAACGCTCAGCGATCTCACCCAGATCCTGAACATTCCCCGAACCATCTTCAACTAATGGTACTTCTCGACCTGAAGTCACCATATCCCTCCCAAAATTCGCGTAATACGGCGAAACTCCCAAAACCTCGTGTTGCGAAGTGCGTATAGCACACGCTACCTTACTCAATTGTGAATCCCACAATCTGTGGTTTTCAGCGACGTAAGCCCTCAACGTCGTCTTAATTATTTGATTTATTCTTTCCGCAGGATTTGCCTGCGGATGATAGTGGGCTGTGAATTTTAATTGTGACCCGTACGCCTGGCAAAGCGTTTCCAGTTCCTTAGACCGAAACTGGGGACCGTTGTCACACACGATCACTTTTGGCACGCCAAATAAGAGGAAAACGTTATCTTCAAGTTCCCTAACTATGGCCTTTGCAGTGGCCGACCTTAAAGCAAACAGAAGCGGAAACTTAGTAAAATAATCTACCACCGTCAAAATATAAATAAAACCCCTACTCGATTTAGGAAGCGGACCTACCAAATCAACACAAATCATTTCCCACGGTGACTTGATTCCTACCCTCTCAGTCATCAACCCAGCTGGTTTCTCATTCACCGGCTTTACTTGTTGGCAAACTTTACAACTCCTAACATATTTAGTTATATCGGCCCTCATTTTTGGCCAATAAAACTTCGCCCCAATTCTGGCAAAAGTTTTCCTAACGCCCATGTGTCCTGCTAATGGACCATCATGGTATTCCTGCAAAATCCCTAACCTTTCGTTTTTCCCTAAGACTCTCTTCCATTCCTGATTGTTTTCATGTACTATCACATGATTTGCCTTCACAAGTTTGAACAACTGACCTTGTTCAACTCTCCAGGCCGGATACCTAAGCGGATTAGACTTGATTGCTAAAATCATTTTTCTCATCCAAGGGTCTACATCCTCGTCTGAGATACCACCCAACTGCGGCACTCCCCGAGAGAGCATATCTGGAACTACATGCTCCTTGCCCTTGCGATGAATGATCTCGAAATCAAATTGTTGGAGCCTAATTGCCCAACGAGCTAACCTACCCTGTGGATCTTTAAGATTGTTTAGCCATACCAATGAATAGTGATCGGTCACAACCGTAAACCGAACACCTTCGATATACGGCCGCAACTTCTCAATAGCCCACAATACAGCTAAACATTCTTTCTCCGTCGTTGAGTAATTCCTCTCATTTCTATTTAAAGACCTACTAAGGTAACAGACAACCTTTTCTCCCTCCTCAAAGTTCTGTGAAAGAACTGCACCGATCCCAAAATCTGACGCGTCTGTTTGAACGACAAAAGGTCGTTTAAAATCTGGGCAAGTGAGTATAGGTGCTGTCACCAAACACTCTTTTGCCTTCCTAAAGCTATCCTCACATTCTTGAGTCCAAGTGAACTTCCTATTCTTTTTTAACAAATCCGATAACGGCCTAAGCAATTCAGCGAAATTTGGTACAAAACGACGGTACCATGAAACTGTCCCTATAAAACTCCTAACCTCTTTAACATTCTTCGGTGCTGGAATCCTAACCATACTTTCCACTTTCTCTGGATCTACGTGTAAACCATTTCGATCCACTATGTACCCTAAAAATTTAAGTGACGGCATGCAAAAGTTGCATTTTTCCCTACTAACCTTTAATCCGGCTTCACTTAACCTTTTCATCACCTCATTCAGAATTTCAAGATGTTTTTCAAAATTTTCTGTAATGATGATGATGTCGTCTAAATAGACGAAAACGTATGGTTCGAGGTCGGCACCCAAAACTGTGTCGATAAACCTCTGCCAAGTCGCAGGCGAATTGTGAAGACCGAAAGGCATTCTCCTAAACTGAAAAAGACCCCTACCAGGTACCGTGAAGGCAGTATATGGCTTTGATTCCTCTTCCATAGGAATCTGCCAATATGCTGATTTAATGTCTAGCGAGGACAAGAACCTAGCCCCTCGAAGCCTATCTAAAATTGAATTAATGTATGGAAGTGGATAAGCATCCCTATCTGTATTTTTATTCAGCTTCCTATAGTCCACACAGAACCTATAGGAGCCGTCTTTCTTTTTAACTAAAAGTATTGGAGATGACCACGCACTTGTCGATCTCTCAATAACTCCTGCTTCTAACATCTCGTTTAATTCCCTATCTATGTGTTCCTGCATTGCCGGAGAAACCGGATAATAACGCTGCTTAATCGGTTCCGCCGACGTCCTAGTCTTGTGCTCAACCATAGTTGTGCACCCTAACCCTTCAGGCATTTTACTAAAAGATTGAGTTATCAGATCTTCTAGACTCTTAATTTCCCTATCATCTAATTCCGAACGTTCTGTAATAGAACAAATCGAAACCGGCTGTTCCGAAAAATTCCAAACGCGTGACCTCAAATCCGGGACGATACCCGAAAGTGCCCAAAAATCTGCACCAAGAATCACTGTTTGTGGAAGAGTTGGTATGACGATACAGTCAACTAAAATTGCCCTATCTTCAACAACTATTGGAAGAGAGACAGTCCCTAACACTCCTACACTTGTTCCATCTGCTAAACGAACGCAGTGAACACTGTCTGTTTTCAAAGAAAGACCTAAGTTTTGGAGAATGTTCCAAGCATCCCTACCTATTATGGTTCTAGAAGCTCCTGAATCTAATAAACCTAAAAATCTAGTACCATAAATGCTAATACTCAAAAATGGTCTCCTATCACTACCGTTTGCCTCCAAAGTAAAACCTAGATGAATTTGATCTGCCGGCTGGTTCCCAGCAGGCAACCTATTCAATTCCTGCGGACTTCCCGCCCTGCTGGCGCAAGAGCCCGTTGCCCATTTCCCGAGCAGCGACGACAATTCCGTCTATTCACCCCTAACTGCCCACAACCAAAACAACGCCTAGGAGCGGAACACCTATTTGCAAAATGGCCTGATCCATTGCAATTATAGCATCTCAACGAAGAGTTTTGATTCCCAGAACGGGCCTGATTTCTGGTTTGGTCATTCCCCACAACAACCGAAACCATTGGAGTTTCTACACCTACATATGCTAGATCCGGTTCTAGCAAATTCCTATTATCCCTAACACTAGGTGGTGGAAGATACGATTCCACATTTGCCCTAACCGCTTCTAAGTTCCTACCTAATGCGACCAAGTCGGACACACAACTTGGTTTAGCCAAACCAAGTTGAGTTTGGTAGAAAGGTGTCAAGTTCCTTTGAATCATTGACAACTTCCTACTTTCCGATATTGGTTCAGTTAACCTTCCAAACAAATTTTGCATTGTCGCCACATAGACTCCGATGGATTCATCTTTGCCTTGTGTACGACGCCTAATCTCATCTAATAACTGATCATCATAGTTCGGTGGCAAGAACTCCAACTTCATCTCTCGAATGAGTTCCGACCACGAACTAACTGATGACCTAACTGCCCTGAACCAAATTAAAGCTTTCCCTACGAAAAGCTCAACGGCTGCCTTGAAAAGTTGGGATTCCGAAACCCCCCTAGCAGAACGAATCTCTTCAACCCTTTCTAAAAACGCGTTCACTGAAGCACCACAGCGCTCCCCAGTGAATTTCACGTCCCATTTTTTTATATTGAAAAACCTATCCGAATAAACCTGATTTTCACTATCCCCAATTCTATCCCTATTCGAATCTGCCACTCCTAAATTCTTCGAGGTACCGGCAGCCGTACTACTCGACATACTTTGCTGAGGTTCAGCTGAACGCTGCTTTTCAACCTCGCTAACTCTACCACCCGATTTTCCTTTTTGTTTCCTATCATTATTTTCTTCCTCATCGTCGCCTTCATCTTCTTCCTCTTCCTCTTCCTCGTCATCCTCTTCCAACTCAGCCATGGCCATCACCAACTTATTTTTAAGAACCTGTTTTCCCTTCTCTTGATTCTCATTCTCTGGAATGCTCCTATTCATCCTACGTAAACCCCATTCAACCTTTGTAATAATTTTCAAATACTCCTTTGAAGTTTCCGACTTCGGCGGAGTTTCTAGCAACTTCCCTATCTCTATCAATTTTTTCTCTACCGCCATCGAATCCTGTTCATACGTAAACGGATAAGCGGGAGGAATAAAAGAATTCCTACGCTCTAACTTTAAAGCTACCCTAAGCGCTTTGCGCATCTCCTCCACTGTCCCTACAGTTAAACCCCGAAATTCTATCTCATAGGTTATCTCGTCCTGAGATAACCTATTAACCTGACTCACGTCCATTTCAGCTAAAGTAGAAAAAAAACTAATCTATATTAAAATACTAAACGAAAAGAAAAAGAAGAAAAAATTGAACCAAGAAAACCGAATCTCTTTGCTAGCAAACGTAAAAAAAAATATTTACCAAAAAAAAAATTATAACTTAAAACGAAAATTAAATTGATTCCTATTATAATAGTAATAATCAAAATATTTCAAAGTATTAATAAAAGTACAATTTAAAAATAAGTTATTGCGCTGATACGACAGCACTGATTCAATCCAAAGCTACTAAAAGTTAATATCAATTGCGCTGAGATTAATCAATGTGTCTGAAAGAGACAACACTATAATCACTCGCAATGAACAAAATGGTGGCCAAAATATTTTTCTCACCCAAATCAATTTTATATAATTATAAAAGAAATAATTGCAACACGAATGAATAAAAGTAAAATTCTTACTCCGTACTCTCCTTTGAAAAAAAACCCTTTTCCAACAATCCGAAAACTTGACGATACCGCAGGTATTTCTGTAGGTATTCCTTCTTCTGTTTTTTAGTTGTTGCAATTTTAGATTGAATTTTACCTGAGGAAAAAGAAAATAACACAACGTAAATTTCTATTTAAATAGGTAGAGCAAAAGAACGACACTTTCCTAATTATAACACAATATACAAATAATTAAATATCGTGCACTTCAAGCACTTCTTTTGTTGACCACAGGCAAAGCGAGGGCCCCACGTTGGGCGCCAATTGTTGTAAAATTAACAAACCCGAAATATATTAAAATTATAATTTATGATGATATAGGTTGGCGGAACAATGATCCGCAAAATTAAACAAAACAAAATATGAAAACGAAACGATTAAAATAATTCGCAATAGGCAGCCGGCGCGCACGAGCGGATACCTATTTCTTATTGTAAACAATTGTAAGTAGTAAATGTCAGATTCCAAAAAGGTTGGTTTGTTAATTCCACCACCGACAGCAAATACAGTGCTGTAACCCAGTAGCTCAGTTTGGGGGTGGGTTTGGTAAAATGTAGATTTTATTAATCGAACTCGATTAATAAAATCGAAATTAATTATAAACCTAATAAAAGATACTACACAGGGGCGTAGCAAAAAAAAAATAATAAAAATGGGCGCCAGGAAGTATTATGGTACTTACCATCACCATTCAAGAAGAAAATAATAAAAGCGGAAACTTACTTCCCAATTGAAATAAAATTCAAAAGTAATTTTTCACTAAGAAAAGGTTGAGATATTTTATTTTGTATCTGGGAAACCTTTATAAATATAGGTAGAAAACCCAGAATTTTTTCCAACAAGATATTGTACAATTTAAAAGCGAAACAATGAACAAAAAAAAAAGAGAACAATTGGTTGTGCACAAAGGACACAAAGAAAGGTCACCTTGGGAAAGTTCCCGAAGAACAAAGAATTTTGTATGGACGCGGGTCCCGCAATCTCGGGAGACAAAAGAAACAACCGAAAGTCTAATAGGTTAAATTTTGGCTCTTTATAGCCAACCACAGAAAATATGGACGCACAAAACTCACTCGAAAGAAATAAAAATATACTTAGCTTCTTTCTGTTTGCAAAAATAGATCCTGCCTCTCCTTTTCCTCTCTTCTTAAAAACGCCTTCCTCACAAATTGTATGTTTTTCTTTATCAATTTTTAATATTTTTCTAACACGATTTTTTTCTTTTCTCCAAAATTTTTCACAACCTTTTTTTTCTCCTCAAAAATCCTTCACCACTTTTACTTTTTTTTTGACCTCACTCTTCTAAGCTTCTCCAAAAAGTGCCATATTCATGGCGAACTTCCCTCATCCAAGAGGCCACGACAATTATGCCATCCTACTCTGACCTTTTGTTATGATCTGGTTTTCTCTTTCGGTCTAACTGCGACACCCGGCTTTTTCGCTAGGGTGCATGCCGATTTCAAAAACCAGTCAACCTTTGTGGTCTCTTTCACATTGGTGATTTGAACACCAACCTTGGCTTAATGGACGAGTTCAGTTCTTATCCGTCAAATCCAATTGGTCCAAAAAGTAAACGAAAAATTTTTGAGAGTTCGCGAGTAAACTCCCCAGCCCAAACCGGCCCAGTTTAATAACTTGAGGAAAGCGTTCTTGTTGTTAGGAATCTTGGAATTGCTCAACCAAGATTGAGAGGCAGGGTCCGATAGTTTTAAATTTAGACTCTAAACCCTTAGACTTCGGTGCAGATAATTTTAAGGGAAGGGAAAACACATCGCAAGGTGACCTTACTTAGTATTCCGACACTTTAGGGTGGGCATTAAGCCATACTAATTTTAGGGTGGTGTGCCAATTAGATAAAGGATGCACACTATCGTTTTCTCCTTGTGTGGACCACCTGTCACCCACTCATTAAGCCGTCTTTGTGACTCCTCCGTCACACAATTATGCATTTTGTGACCGCCCGTCACAAATTTCAAAAGTTAATGAAGATGTGGACCTCTTATCACACAACTCCGCATTACCACTGAAACCTATTTTGTTTGCTTTTCCAAAATACAATAAGAGCAGGACACTGACTGATGGAAATCAGGATTCTACTGAACTCTTAAAATATTTTGGAGCCGCAACGAAGAAAGGAAGGTTAAAAAAAAGGAAAAAGGATATGAGATAGGCTAGTGAAACTCGTTGTGGTAAATTTTACCGCAACAGTGGTCTTCATGATCAACCAGATGGCCAAGAGTTTAAGTACAGGATGAGGTCATACATCCTTGGGCACAATGAAGGTACACTTTCTGACAACGGAAATGTTGGTGTAGATAATACACCAGACTTTATGTTTGGAAGAAATTTCTTTGACAGGTTTTATCTCACAATTTTATAATCGATTCATCTTAACAATATTTGCTTTTTCAGGAAGGATTTTTGTCGTTGTGAAAGTCGAGAATAGCATGCCTATTGCTTCTGAGCCAGAAGAAAATCTCCCATTTTCTTACGATGGTTTGAAAAACTTGGCTGGCTACATTTGCCATCGTTTTCAAAAACACCATACCAAACCTGGAACAAATTGAACCAGACGAAAGCTCTTGGGTCAATCATTTGGACGAAGGAGGCTTGTCTAAAGCAAATCCCACTATGATGGCTCATTTCGCTGCATTAGAAAATGTTTTTAATGCAGTAAATGGAGAAGGTGAAGGCATTTACATTTGTCCAAACTACATCCAGCATTTACTTGAAGTTGCCGAGAAAGCAAAGATCAAATGCGATGAGAAGATTATGAAGCTTTTCTTTCGTTGTCATATGCACTTCCGAATGCGAAAACTGAAAAGACAAATCACTGAAAACAAACTGTCCAGAAAAAGAAAATACAAAAAAATACAGTGGTGAAAACCCACTGATTCAAAAAGACCATTATATCTTTTATTTAACCATTTATCACTAATTAAACAATCTTCCAGGTAATTCTATGAAGAAAAATGCATGCAAATGAAAAAGAAAAAAAATACACCAAATTCTTCATTCACTTTGATTTTTTATTAATTTCTTTCACTCAAACACACACATTTTCTTTAACTTACGAAGAAACACAAATATTAACTATTTAAAACCATTTACCTAAATGAAAAATATTAACATTTTATTATAATAACAAAATATCTTAACAAATTAGTGCCAATTGTTTTGTTTTGATTTCACATACTGAATAATATACGTCAAACTCGTTGAGTGTTCGTGACGTAGATGCGCAGAACGAAACAAAAATAGAAACGCGAATGCGCTATCTGTTTTAGTTGTATCATGGCTATAACCGGCCCCTAAGTCTATATGACATCTGTACAATTATTCTTATAAAAGCAGTGGATGGAATGGTCCAGTCAATAGTTGGAAATTCCAATTAATAGGTCCGTTTATTTGCTTTGTTTATTTTTACGAACTGTCACTTTTTAGACATGTTTGGATGCTCGTTTCTTAATTAAGGGCAATTAGCAGTTTACTAGTTAGTAAAACGAAAAGAAAGGTTTAAAATTTTAGACTCAATTAGTAAATTGACAACGGCTTTGACAAGTAATGTCAATGGAATATGACTACATTTTGGAACAGAACTTTGTGTACGTGTTAGTTTGATGTGTTCGTGCATGACGTCAGGTTACATAACATTACAAAACGTGTAATAAATAAATTAGGTGTCGCAACAAGCCGTTGAAAACGAGGGTCTTGTGACTAACAACTCTTCCTGTGTGCAAGAAATGTTGTCAGGGATGGAAGGGGCCTCCAGTTTTAAACCAAATCCAAACGGCTAATTTGTGGAAGCACATTTCGTGATAAGAATTACTCTTGGATGATATGTCGATTCCTCGCAAGACGCAGTAACCGGTAAAAGAACTTTAGATGGCACAGGCAGGCATTGAATCGAAGATCTCTGACATGACAATCCTACGCACGGGTACTAATTTTTATTATTTTTACGAAATTTATGTATGTGCGTAAATTGTTAATTGTTTATAGTACCTACCGTTAATTATTTATAAGACTTCTCCAAATTCTAAAAATGGCTATCCAAATTTGAGAAAAGGCTCACTTTTGTCACTATTTTCTGCTAATAAAACGCCAAATCTGTAATTGTTAATTGCTTTTTACTAAGGGTTCAAAGTTAAAATGAATCGACAGTGCTAAACCTTTCCACCTCAGTTTTAAATACGCGATCGATTTAAGCTCAGCTCTGGGCTATAGCCGTTTGGCTCTTTGGCTCTATCGCGTATGTCTGCCTTAAATGGTTCTTAGCAAATATTTGCAAATTAACAAATTATGACTGTTTCCTTAGATTATTTATTTTATTTTATGATCTCAACTATCTGCCGCACTCACATTCTACGCTCTGTATTTTCAAAATTTCACTTCGCTCGAAACCGATATACATATAGTAGTATAGAAGGAATGTGAACATTGTGAGAAATAACAAAGTACACGAACAGAACTAATATTGTGACCGCACCTTTTTACCTTTTAAAATTAAAACATAGGTGGCCTTCCAAATTGATTTTGCTTTGTTTTGACATTTTATTTCGAAATGTCAATTTGCCTTTGATTTTGATCAAAAACACTCCATTACCAAGACCGGAATCTTTCGTACGTTTCACTCTCCAAAACCCGTTTGTTTACATTGTTGTATTTGTAATTTTGACAATTAATCCATGAATAGATGTGAGCACAAACAAAAAAAAACGATGCCGTGGGCTAGCGGCATTTTGCACAGCAAAAACAAAATGGAGGGGTTAATAAGTTTTTTTTAGGGTTTTCTTTTTACTTTTTTTCGATGAAGAAGTCAGTTTTAAGCTTTAATTTTGCAGTCATTTTGTTGATAGCGTACCAATGTACATTTTTGTCTTCAAAAAAGCATTTTCACCATCAGTTTATTATAAATAATTCACTAATTTACAAAACACTGCGAAATTCTTCAAATTTCAAAATTAACCTCGGATTTTTGTATCAAAGATGCGTTCGAAGAACCATCAAGTTAAGGGTGCCAGCGCAATTTTTGTATTGAATTCTAATAAATTTTCGTTAATGAACGGCCCAAATATTTTTTTTGCAAGTAATTAAAATCTGTATCAATTTAATTAATCCAAATGTATTTATAGTTTGTTTTTAATGATTTAAGCTTGCAACTATTTTTGAATTCCATTTTGATTAATAAATATTATATTGTAAAAAAAGAGTTATAATCGAAAAATATATTATCCATAACATTTGTGATTGATGGAAGCATACATGTATTTGCTATCAAAAAAAAAACTATGCAGCAAAGGAACACCAATGTTTTAAAAAAGTAATCAGAACGATTATAGCGAATCTGTTGAATAAATGCAGAGCAAATAAAATGCAAATTTTGACATATATCACAAAATGAAAACGTCTTAAAATCGTTCTGAATTCATCCACAACTAATTCAATAGAACATGTAATCGTCATGAATGTTTATTGTTGACGTACAGAAGTTTTTTTTAGTGAGTTTCCACAGTTTAACGCAAAATATAATTTTCATTCATTTCTTAAAAATGTTTAGTTACCAAAGTTCAAGTTTACTTATTATTGTTTGAAGGGTATGTTTAGTAAAAGTGCTGCTAAAAATGAAACAAATTAATGAGTTTTACGTACATGTTTTTCTTAATATAGGAAATACTTCCATAGATTACATTTCATAAATGCAGAACATGGAAGAAAATATACATAAACAATAGTTTCAGGTATAAAGCAGAGGTTAGTGTAGAAAAGTATTTTTGAGAAAGCCAATAATATTTTAGGTATGTTCATTGAAGAAATTTCCGCTTCGGCTAACCTTCATCAACTTTTTAGAAAAAAAAATATCATTAAAAGCAGCCAATTATTTCATAGCATAATTAATATTTCAGATTGTAAAATTCGTAATTTTATGCGTAAACATAGAAAATAACATTATTTAGTTAAGAAGTATGGATTTTGGCGCGTATACCGGTTTTTTTCTATTGGGTGTTCGGTTTCCCCATACTGGAATAAAAAAAAGATACTTAAATCTATTTATTGCACTCATTTAGTTGGTATTGTGTGTAAACATATTGCCTATTTCTATTCCTTAAAGATGGTTTACACAAAGCAACTTATTTTTAAAACATGGTTCCCTCAAATTTTTATTCCAAAATCTAACTACAAACAAAATTCTAACTCTAACATAGTAGGTTAGGTTAGGTTAGGTTGAAGTGGCTGTCCAAGATGGAAACGGACACACTTAGGCCAGTTTGATGGCCCATTGTGATACCACATGAATCTTGAGGTTTCTTCCTAAGCTCAATGGAACCAGTTTGAGTCTCTTACGAAACGTGAGAGGCTGCTTATGCCGATATGATTTAGATCGTTTAGATCGTTAAAGAAGAATTCTCCTAGGTAATTCTTGCGTTTTTGAGCCAGAGCAGGGCATGTGCAGAGAAGATGAAGAACTGTTTCTTCTTCTTCCTCGTCCATACAGCTTCTGCAGAAGTCATTTGAGAATACGCCTAATCTCATGGCGTGCTTTCCTATTAGACAGTGTCCGGTTATGACACCTATTATCGAGCTTATATGCGATCTGCTTAGAGAGAGCAAGCACCTTGAACGTTTTAAATCCAGTGTTGGCCAGATGTTTTTTGTGACTTGACACGTGGTGATGTTGTTCCACCTGGTGCCTGCCCTCCTCACAGCGTCTTGCATTAGCAACAGTTTACAAGTAGCGATTGGTATGCCAATACGTGCCAAACGTGGTAGAATGGGCTGTACTGTACCGTTCCTGGCGAGTTCATCTGCCTTACAGTTACCTGGAATGTCTCTATGGCCCGGCACCCAGCAAAGGTGAATATTAAACTGTTGTGCCATCTCCATTAGAGATGATCGTGCATGATCTAACATAGTACCTTAAAAAGAAATTTTCAGGAATATTTCTGCAACAAACAAAACTAAAATTTGGTCTTGCAACTACCGAACTGCTTAAATGATGAAAATACTAATCTAATTGAGGAATCTGAACTAGCTAAAGTTGGAAATGGAACTTCACAAGTATGCTTCTCGTAGCATTGTCTGTACAAAAAAAATGCGGAGGCACCCGCCTATTGTTTCCACCTGAACTTCTAACGTCGCCAAAAAAATGCTCTAAGCAAACTACAGCTGAAAAAATTGTCTGTTTTGTTGTTTTACAAAGTATTGAGTTACACTTTTGTCCATTTGCAATAATTATACTTAACCAGTTGCAGCGCATGTTGCGTTCGCAAATAATTTAAGTAAACAAAAAACAGCACTAATAAATCATTAAATATGTATTTGGTCAATTTTATTTTATTTAATATACATTTACAACATTTGTTTGGATTGAAATTAAAAAGCTATACAAATCTTCCAATTTAAGACCATGTCAGCACTTCAGATTCTGTTGGTTATGGTTGTTTAGTTTTTGAACGAGGCCATGCAACATTCAAAATGAAGCATTAAGATGGGGCTGATTACTATAATGAAGCATTTTGATGGGCCTGAGGACTAAATGTGAGAATGGGTTTGGTTTTGTGCATCATTTCACGCACACTTTCTCACATTTAGTCCTCAGTAGCTTACAGGCAAACCGAAATGTCAGTCTGAGATTCCGGTCTTGGTAATGGAGTGTTTTTGATTTTGATCAAAAACATAGTAAAGATATAAATCCTCGGTAGCCATATTGGTTTGCCTACAAGCTAAACCGGAAACTGGCCTCATAAAGTATTTCTTAGTGTGCGTGTAATTTCTCCTCTAATTTATGAAATTTCCCCTAAAAACTCAGTAAATGTGTCAATGGATGCGTGAAAACACGTCAATTTTTCTCGTTGAATTCGTCCACATTACAAATACAACAATGTAAACAAATGGGTTTTGGAGGGTGATACGTACGAAGGATTTATATCTTCATATAGAGTGTTTTTTTATTTTGATGATTCTGATTGCTGGCTTTGCTCAAAAATGGCTACACCACCACCTCCAACAAAGCCTCCGCGAGGAATTAAATACGGAAAAGATGAGGTAATCTATAAATTCATTAACAAATAAAACAGTGATTTACTTCTTCTAAGTATATTTTATCAAAAACCGTCAAAAATGTATTAATATTTACGATAAAACAATACGATACTAGCTGGACTAGCAAATATTTATGTGGTTGTCTATTCGTTTATGTTCTTTTATTACATCTACAATAATATATTTTGATCTTGAAATTAAATAACAAAATAAATTTCTAACCAGTTCCTATTACATATTTTATTTCTAACATCCAGGCTGGTTGTGGTTTCCTTGTTAACGTCATCAAATCGCTAGGTTTTAGCGAAACCAATGAAGAGCGACAAAAAGAAAAACAACGCATCGAAAAGGAGTTCAAAAAGTCTGACCAACGTTTAAACGAACTCGTCTCGAAACATGATAAAAATTTGACTCGGGTACTACCCCTTTTTAGTCAAGTATCGACTGAAATTACTGCCAGTCGAGAAAAGATTCATTCCGTAAAGGAGAATTTATTAGCATGTAAGCAACTTTTACAGTGTCGTCGCGATGAACTCAAAAAACTTTGGACTGATGCGGTACAACATAAATTTGTGTTGGAAATGTTGGACCAAATGTAAGTATTAAAACTATCGCAAGTCACTATTAAAATTTTATTATATGCCCTATTTATATTTTAAGATATCTATAGATTCTATTTTGTTTTTATCAGTAGTAAAACACCCACTCTGATCACTTGTTCAAATAAAAAATGAGCAGTACTCTATTTTTGATGTCTGAGGGCCAGTTGAAAAACATGATTTCTTTCTATTCCATACCGTAGCACCCTTATAATAGGAGATCCCACGAAGCTTAAGGGAGACCTTTAAGAGTTGGGATCTTATATGATAAAAAGTAATATAATGTTTTTCCGTTGCTTTAGCTGGACATGTTCGAGTGCGTCAGATTTTAATATAGTGTATTCCCAATGTATGTTTAATAATAATAGTTTATTAATCTGTCGACTTGACCGGTGAATGTGGCTGCACGGATAGTTTGACCTAAAAAGCGTACATTTCAATAATTTGGCGATTTTAAGGTGAAGCAAGGAAATGGAAGAGGTATAAACTTGTAAAAAAGGGGGTCTTCTTGACGTGTCTGATTAAGACATACGCCTTTGGCTCATCATGCTGTCTAAGACGGCCAATAATCTGACAATTTAAAAAAAGAACTTGTGACCCGGCCTATGAAAAGGGTTGTGACTCAAAACATTTTTTTCCATTTTTTTTTGTTTAGGATAGTTTTCAAGACGCTCTTTCACATCGTGAAAACCAGAAAGTCCTAACTTGCTTACAAGTGTACTAAAAATATAGAGAAAAAAGCACGAAATAAAAGAAAAGCAAAATTTTATTAAAAATCCAGAATGAAGACAATACATGGAATTGAACGTGAAACAATTAATTAACAAAATATTTGTAGCAAAAGTAGCACTGCATCTCACTTGGTGCCTTTCAACAACAAGAAACACTGGGCATTGGGAAGGAAAGGAGAACAACTACCGAGAAACTGACGAAATGCATTGTTTATCTTTAACAGCTCATTTATCGAAATTTTGTTTTTGAGTCATAAGGGTGATTATACAAAAGTTGGGTAACTTTTGAGGATATTTTGTTTACAATAGTTTTTAAATCAAACTTCTATAAATTCGGGTGTATATGATAGCTAATCTAATTACTATTTTGTTCCCAATCAGGCCAGTCACTTTTTTGAGTACATTGTAAGATATTTAAAAATTTCAGACTTGACTGCCAGAGGACTGACGAGTAAACACAGTTTTGAAAGTATTATAATGAAATTTAATACAAATTAGTAAAAATCTCTTAGGATTTAATAATGATCACTTAAAATCACTTAGTAACAATTAAAAATAATTATTAATATGTAATACTAGGAGAAAATACTACATCAGTTTTCAAAACAGACTTTTGACATTTAACATAACGTTATTCACTTATCTTTTACTACTTTCAAATAGTTTTACTAAATATTTCAAAGTAATCAACAAACAAAATCTAACAATATTTATCTTAAAAGTACTAATGATCAAGAAATGAAGAACAATAACAATTTACCTGACACAGAACTGACGCCACACTACTGACGAAAAAGACGAAATTTGAGATTATAATCTGGACTAATGTTTTTTTTTGTAATTTCAAATACAGTCAAACTTCTTTATAACGAACTTCCTTATAACGTAATTCTCTCTATAGCGAATTTAATTTTGTTCCCCTTCCCCTTAAGAAATATCGCATACGAATTTGGTTCTCTATAACGAAATTCTCTTTATATGGAACTAATTTTGTGGCCCGAAAGCAAAGTTGTTTCTTTATAACGAAATGTCAATTTTCAAATTTGAAAACAAAGTTTACTACGATTTGTACCTATTCCTTATTTTAAAAGGGAACTCCCCGTTTTGGGAAGAATTTTCTTAAAGTGAATGTGTGTACTGTGTATGCATGGATGTGTAGTAGAAATGTTACGCATATCAACAGGTCAATTGTTTGAGTTGGCATTGGCATTTTAAGTTCCAGAATTGTTGCCAAAATGTCAAAGCGCAAAGCTATTTCGCTATCAGAGAAGTGATCGATGATTGAAAAAGTTAAAAGGGGAGGAAAGAAAAAAGATGTTGCAGAAAAATTTGGTGTATCGTTTAGTACATTGTCGATAATTTTAAAGAATGAATGCAAAATTTTAAATTTTGCCGAAGAAAGTTCAAACAGAAGCCAAAAAAAAACTAAGAAAAACAAAATACGTTAATGTGGATAAAGCAATGTTAAAATGGGTGCAGATAAACAGGAAAAAGAATTTACCACTCTCGGGCTCTATTATCAAACAAAAAGCTAAAAATGAGTTTGTTTGTATACTTTGTTTTGAAAATATAAAAGAACACTTGCAGTGTTAAAAAACAACAAAATTTTCTATATAACGAATTTTTTATTAAACTTCTTTATAACGAAGCAATTTTTTGTTCCCTTGAAGGTTCGTTATAAAGACGTTTGACTGTATCAACAAACTACATTTTAACAAATCAAAGTCTAATACGAATAAATAAAAATAAACTTTAGATTAACAAAAAAATAACGACTCACCATAAAACTGACGTGTTGACTGGCTAAGCACGTGTATAGACAACAAACATAACCCAAACTCTGGTACAGTTATGGTGGCCGTCAAATTGTGCGACCCGCAACTAACTTTATTACCAACATTAAAATTCAAAGTGGGATTTGACGTTGAGTCGGCGATATTTCGCACGAATTTAAAATTTAAATAACACAAGAAACTGACGAATAAAACTGAACACTAAATTTCTTATTTTTTTAAATAAAGTGGAGAACACTGCATTATGAAAGTTGTAGTATATATTTAACTATATACATCACAGATTGTAGTAAATTGATAAGTTTTCTCAAATCAATGATAATGTTTAATAGACAGTCACTTAATGGTTGGTTTTCAGGGTTGTGACATGCCAGAGGACTGACGTTTTAAGAACTAATTGTGTTTTTTTTAATAACTTGTATTCAAAATGAAGAACTGAAATTGGGTGACTAAATAAAGGTCTTTCGATTGTTTTAAAATAAATTGCAATCTCAATAAAATATAATCAGACTTTCTATATATTGGTTGATGACATCGAGTTACACAACTTTTGTATAATCACCCATAAGCCACCTTTTATAGACCGGGTCATATGTATATAGTGATTTTTTAAGTCTATTAAAAAGCTTAGAAAATATCATCAAATGAACAAAAATGTGTATTCTTTTTTACTAATCTGATTCGTTTTACCAGGCGTTGGGCTATATATTAAGAGCTCAAATACGTTAGAGGTACTCAATCAGGTATATGGTATCGACCCGTATACTTGGGCTCCCCCACTATTATAGTTTTTGGTGATTTCCTTAACATGCTGTGTGGCCTTCAAAACGAACTACAATTACTCTCAGTCATATTCTTACAGGAGAGTTAAATTCAATCAAATCGTTGAAGAACGTAACATTAATAGCAAACAACTTGGAACTTAGTTTTAAACTATAAAAAATCATGTTTCTTGTGCTATCAAAACAACGCTAAATTTTAACAAAAAATTATTATTATTATTATGCCCCCGCCCTCTTTCCCCTCCCAACCGGCGCGCGGGGAGGACCTTTTAATTATTTTGTATTATTATAATGATAATTTTTTCTTATTATAAATCTGATGTATTTTTTAATTTTTATATTATACGTTTTTATGCAGCTACGTATTATTGATACAATAAACAAAAATAAATGAAAGGTTAAAGAGTGTAAAGAGCATGTGATTTGGCTAAAAAGCCATTTGGTTCAATAAATTTTAATAGATCTTATTAATTATCCGATTTCAAATATTTAATTACTTTTTTTTAAAATGTCTTATATTATTTAAAGATTTAATTTCACTAGGAAGATTATTATATAATTGGAGTCCTTTAAACATCATTGTGTTCTGCGCTCTAGAGGTTGCTTTCTTATCAAGTCTAAAGTTTTGAGCACTTCTAAGATTATAAGGTTGGGAATCACAGACATATTTTAAATTATTGTTTAAGTACTTTGGAAGCATATTGTTTTTCATTTTAAATACAAACAATAAAACATTCAATTTAATTAGCTGAGTTGTACTAAGCCAGTTAAGTTTCTGTAACATAGTTCTTATATGGGTAAGACTCGCACATTTTAAGATTATTCTCATAGCTTTATTTTGCAGTTTTTGGAGGCGAGACAAATCTCCTTGAGAAGATAAAAATAAAATGGTAGAACAATATTGAAAATGCGGTTTAACAATCGCGTTATAAATTTTAATTGCAGTATTAATTGATATTTTTTTCCTAATCCTGCCAAGAAAGTATATTTTTTTCGACAGTTTCTTGCAAACATACTCCGTATTAGCTTTAAGATTTATTTTATTGTCAATTATTACTCCTAAGTACTTAAATTCATCAACACGATCTATATTTTCTCCATTAATTTGTATTACATTCAGTTCCGCACAACCATTGATACACATCCACTTTGTTTTCTTCACATTCAGTTTTAACTTATTAATAATCAGCCATTCACTTATGGATCGCAAGTCATTATTAATTTTCTCCGTACATTCATGCATATCTTTCCCAGAAATAAAGAGAAGGGCATCATCAGCAAACATACATAATTTACAATATTTAACTGCCAAGTTTATATCATTTATATATGATAGGAACAAGAACACCCCCAATACCGAGCCCTGAGGTACACCTGTTTTCACTTCATTCGCATCAGACACATTATTGTTCACCGACGTACGCTGTGTTCGAGCATTTAAATATGACTCAAACCATTTCAACTCATTATTTTTGATTCCATATTTTGAGAGCTTTTCAAGAAGTATTTTACGATCAACAGTCTCGAAGGCCCTCTTGAAATTCAAAAAGACAGCAATGACAGTATTTTTGTTGTCCATCTCATTTTTCCAATTTTCCACCACCCAATTTAACGCAGTTTCACACGAATATCCTTTTCGAAAACCCGATTGTTGATCCATTATGAAATTATTATCTTCCATATAACTCCTAAATTGTTTTTCTACAATTTTTTACAAGACCTTTTCATAAATAGGAAGCATATTAACTGGTCTGTATTCCTCACTTAAAATTGTATTTTGTACTTTTTGGATAGGCATTACCAACGTTTCCTTCCACTTGCTTGGAAAACAACCGGTTAATATAGATTTATTGAAAATTGCTTTTAATATAATGTCTAAAAACATTTGCGCACTCATAAATTTGAAGTCTTTCTTTTTTCCCATCGACTTTAAAACTTCAATAATATCTCTGTTGTTAATAGTTTTAAATTTAAAAACAGTGCTAGTGACATTAATTTTATCAGAATACGTTGTTTTTGGGATTTCCGCGAAAATATCTTCAACACTTGTTATAAAATATTTATTAAATTCACTGGCTATTTCTTTACCATCATATAACATATTTTCCTTAAATGCTACATTCTTTATTTCACAATGGTTCTTATTTAAAACTAGATTTTTTATGTTGAAGTTCCCTTTTATAAATGTTTCTTGCAAAAATATATTCATCCCATACCGAATTTTGGTTTCCAAACGTGAATTGTTCATATTTTAAAATTTTATTTTGTTTTAATTTTGCTAATTTTCTATTAAACCACTGACATTTCCCATTATTAACATTTTTCTCAACAATCATTCCTTTCACAATTATATCCAATTCATCACACAACAAATCAGCCAATACATCAATACTACTGTTGACAACATCCACACCAATTAGATCACTCGCTAAAAGACTAGAGAAAAAAATATCTTTATGATAGTTTAAAATCTTATACTTTGCATTAATTTTTGTTTGGTTATTGTTTTTTAAAGTAATTTCAAATCGTAAGGTTTCGTGGTCACTTATTTTCAATTTAGGGTCCGTTTTTGCCGTAATTTGTTTGGAATTTGATATCACATAATCAATGAGAGTCGCCAATTTAACCGTTATCCTCGTCGGTTCCTTATTGATAACGCATAAATTATTATCAACACATATAGATTGTAGTCTGCTTTTATAAGTTCTATCACTTAACCAGTCGATATTAAAATCACCTACAATAATAAGTTCTCTATCAACATTCACATGTTCTAATAAATTGGCAAACATTGTACAAAAATTGGTTGTAGAACAACTTGGTGATCTATACACTAGAATTATTTTTACCATAATGTTTCGATCACCAATATTAATTTCGAGACAATCAGATCCCTCATTGTTTCTGACCTCGTTAATAACTTCAAAGTTTAGTTCTTTTTTCATATAAATCAAAACACCGCCAGTATGTGAAGACTCACTTTCCACTTGATAAAAGTTGTAACCGTTCAATATTAATTCAGAATCATTTATATCATCCGTTACATGTGTTTCACTTAAGCATATTATTTGCGGTTTTTCTTCACTAGCTAGCAATTCAATTTCATTAAAGTTATTAACGAGTCCTTGGACATTCAAATACACACACTTAATTATACTTAGCTGCTAGTATAAAATTTTTTCCCTTTCAATCTTTAGTTTTCTTTGAAAAACTGGACAATTGGCATCCCTGGAATCATGGTTCACATCTATGTTGTTATCAACGTTGCTCAGCCTCTCTTTCATTATAACACAGTTTATGCAGCGAGGGTTTTCACTCATACAATCTTTTGTTATGTGATTTTCACCGCACTTTGCGCATATGTCTTTCTCACTCTTACATTTAGCCGCACTATGATTATAACCGCAACATTTAAAACATCGTTTTACATTTATATTTTCATAACAAATACACTCATCCCATTCTATGTAAACAATTTTTTCTTTCATTACACTTGCAAATGCTTCACCGTCAATCTCCACTATTGCATTATAAATATTCTTATTTTTGTAAGACTGATACACTTTTAAACATTTAATTTCTTTAAAGACAATTGATTTATTTTGCGCTCTCAAAGCCACTTCCACTTGATCTTCTTTTAATTCATCTCTCAATCCATGAATCAAAATTTTAGGATTTCTCATTTCACTCACTTTAATATCATAACTATTATTTAATTTATCCATTATTTCTTTTGTAATAATGTTCCTTTCATTATCATTCTCACATTGAATTGTTACCGCTCCGTCTTTTTTATTCGAAATTTTGTTAACTTTAACCGATAATTTTGAAGGATTTATTTTTTCTTTAACTTCTTTAATTGTTTGTTCACTCTCTTGTTGGTTTTTTGGTTTTATATAAATAGGCGCTCTTAACATTGTTGCATATGATGATTTTTGCTTTTTGCTCTCACTCTCATCTTTAACCTCACAAACTGCTTCTTTCACACACTTTTTCAAATTGCTAACGTTATTATTTTTATTTATAATGTCACTAACTGTCTCTTTAACGCACTTTTCTATTTCTTGAACACTTTGTTGAAAAATACTCTTTAATATATTTTCTGTTGAATTAATTGACGACAAAATGTTTGCATAGTTTTCCTTCAATACAGCCATAGATCCAATGCAATGATCACAAACAAATTTAATGTTTTTATTACTTTGCATCCTTTCTACATCGTACTTTGCTAAATTTGCACACTTTTCATGTACCCCTTTCCCACACAGACCGCCGCACCGCACTAGTATCTCATTTCGAGTCCCTTTAGAGCATTTAATGCACGACGAATCCATATTTTTATAATTTTATACAAATTAAAAATTTAATTAGTATTTAACACTGTATTTTATATTCAACACTGTATTATATTTTGTTTAACGTTTATATACTTATATTTATTTTTATTTCTATCGGCCACAACAAAAACACAACCGTCTTCTCTGAGATCTCTCTTCTAATATTGTATTGCGTCGTCGTGATGATCTATTGTTCCCTGATCCCAATTTGTTTTCATTTTTTCCCATCTTTGGTCCTGAAGTCTACAAACGTGACCTGCCCAGCTCCATTTCAGCCTTCTTGTTCTACTTATGACGTCTAAAATTTCGGTTCTATTGCGAATATCTTCATTAAGTATTCTTTCACTTGGTTGTATGTTGATAATTTTTCTTTCCATTTTGGTCTGACATATCCTTAGCTGGTCAAGTATTTTTGCAGCCAAGCTCATTGTTTGTAGTCCGTAAGTAAGGATAGGTAGAATAGCAAAGTCGAAGATATATTTAATTTTAAAATATATTTAAGGCTCTAAAATTGTTTACAGCTTTTTGTGATGCGTGTGTTAATTTCTTTATTTTCTTGGTCCTTTAATGATTTTAGCTGTCCCAAATATATGTTATGTTCTACGTATTCAATTCTTTCTTCGTCCAATGTTATATCGTTTGTTGTGTGATTTGTCATGGTTTAAGTTTTCGATTTGTTTATTTTAAGTCCATAATTTGTACACAAGGTAGTTTGTTCCATTAACATGTATTGAATGTGTGTAAGTTTTTTAGAAACAAGAACTATACCGTCTGCAAATTGTTAAGAACATTTCCACATATCCTTGTTCCATATTCTGTCTTTTATTTAGTTTTTTGGAAAATGTCTTTCAGAACTGAACTAAATAAAGGTGGTGAAAGCGGATCTTCTTGCCCAACTTCTCTTGTTATATTAAATTTGAGTTCTATATTCTATATTTTTATTCCTGCTGTGTTATTTTTGTATATGTTTTTAATCGTCTCTACTATATTTGGGTTTATGTTTTGATTTTTCAGGGAGGACCATTTCATTTCGTGTTCAACGGTTTCAAAAGCTTTACTAAAGTAATAGAAAATAAATTGGTAGTCTAAATTCATTGCATTTTTCTATTAGCTGATTCATTGTTTGCAAGTGGTCTGTTGTTGAGAATCCTTCTCTAAGTCCAGTTTGTTCTCTTGGTTGATTGTTATTAAAGTCTTCTTTAATAGTCCTGTAAAGCGTTTTGGAGATGTTCTTGTAAATTGTCGAAATGTTAATTATGGGTCTGTAGTTATTGATATCATCCTTCTTTCCTTTTTCGTGTATTAATGCTATCGTTGTTTCTTTCCATTGTTCATTGATTTTTTTTTTTTTGTACTATTTCGTTAAATATGTTTGTTAAAATGTTGGACAGGGAGTTTTGCTTATATATTAACATTTCTGATGATATTTCATAATTTCCGGTGCATTTGTCTTTCTTCTGATCGTCTATGGTCCTTTCGATAACTTGTTTACTGAACATAAGGGTGTGTGTCGGTATTGAATCTATGTTGTCAACTGTATCTTTTTCTGTGATAATTTTGGTCGAGGTGAACTGTTTTTCAAAAAATTAAGCTGCGTTTTCATTGAGGTTTGTTATAACGGCTGTCCTTCATACTTGTAATCCATTCTTGTTTATTATTTAAATATATTTTGATTGATTTTGTTTGTCTAATTGTATCCTTAATAATGATTTCATTGAATTCGAGATCATCTTTCGTTTTATTACATTTTAAAGTTTTTCTGAGTTCGCTTAGCTCTATTTGTTCTTAGTTAAGTAAGTTCGGTTTTGTTCTTAATGTTTCTCTTCTAAAAATAAGAGCTTTAATTTGTAAATTAACTAAAACTAAATGTAACCAAAATATTTAGACAATAAAATCTATTATAAGCTTATTATGATAACATTCAATCATTCAAAATTGTGACAATAAAGGCGATCATTTTTGTTTTAAATTTAATCTACCGGGCAGGCGCTATAAGTATCTTTTTAAATATGATGAATTATTTTTAAAGAAAAGGTTAAGGTTTACATAATTAACATACGAGAAGTTGGTACTAACAAAATTGCTCATATTTATTACCTAAGTGGGTTTCTACTAAGCGAAAAAATGTGTTTGTCCATTTTCTCTTAAATAACTAAAAATACCAACAAATAACTTAGTTTTTCTTTTCAGCAAATATTTGTTTTTAATTTAAAAGAAGTAATGTTTGAAGTTGTGGAAACCAAGTTATAAAATGAATAAGAAATAAAGATAAGTCATTATATTTATTTGTCTTTTGACATAATAGGTATATAATAATAATGTTCAATTGAAACACTTTCTCTAAAATTAAGAAGTATATAACTTTTCTTTAAAATTAAAATATTTATTTTCATTCCAATTAGAACTGAGCTTCGTAAAATACCACACAAAGCTACAGCATATTCTTCAAAGAGACAATATCTACATGCAGCAAAAGCCCTTTGTGATGCATCCGCTACTTGTGATGGACCCCTGAAGGATGTGGAAGGCTTGTCTGACTTTCGAAATGACTTGTTTACACGCAAAAATCAACTCTATCAAAAACTCCATGAAGAAATTGTCGAACAATTATACAAACATTCTTCCGCCGAAGTTCTCACTAATTTCCAAAGACAAAATTCAGCTCGCAGCAGTGCATCAAATTTTACAAGGAACTTCGCCCGACGGTCTACCGATCGCATGGAAGCAAACGCTCGAGTCCGAATGGCTTTGAAAAATATGGCACAAGGTTTTGATTTTGAAAAATCAGAAACTATCGATGACACACATTTGATTGATGCCGATCTAAGCGTAACCTATTTTATTTCAATAACAGTTGAGTGTTTTGGTATGTTAAATCGAGTTCCGGATTCCATTGAGAAGATACGTGTTCAAATTCAATCACATTTGCTGGACGTTGTACGTAATACAACGAATCAAATGATTGCTTTGAATCTAGTGCCTACCGATCGACATCCGCTCTTAGCTTTGTTAGAAGTATTATTCAAACAGTTCAAGGCAATCGCTAGAACACATGCGTTACTATTGAAAAACTATCTTAGTGTCATACAGAAATACTCGGTAACAGCCAGTCCATATGATTTGAGTGATTTTTGGGCTCAAGCGCAATCTGTGGTATGTAAATTTTAAATATTTGATTTAAAAATTTAAGAATTTTGAATGAATAAAATTTATTACAGTTGCAGTTGCTTCTAACCGATTACTTGGACATTCAAAACGAATCTGCAGATGAAGTTTCACAGGCAAATTTTAACGAACCAGCTTTGAATGTTAATTCATATTTTGTTAAGAGAAAAGTTCAAAGGTAAATAATGAGGCATTAGAATTCAAAATTTTCTATAAGAGGGGGTCAAACACTAGGATACATACTTAGAAAATTATAAAAAGTATTTTTTGGTAATTTAACGCTTTTAAATCTTAACCCACTAAGTCTCTTATTATTTTATCGTTTACTAACTGATTTTTTTTTTATGTTTTAACAGCAACAAAAGAATTCTTTTTAAATTTGACAAATCATCTCACATTGCACAAAACCATCAACAAAGTGGTTCATTTAAGGGACACAGGAGGAATCCATCCAATACATCAAACGATGAAAATTTAGGAGCGTTTGGTGGAGCAGAAAAACGTGAAAAAATTCTGATTTGTGAGCCAGATCAAAGTGTCATTACTAAAGTATACCTCCCATTAATGGGATATATTCAAGAAATTGAAATTTTCATGAAGTGTAAATCGGGGTAAATTTATCTTTGTTTTCAGTTGTTATGAAATAAACAATTTTTTTTTTTAGCGAACCCTGTAGTCTTCATGATTTCATTGATAATTACATTAAAGAAACATTCCTTGCTAAGGGTCATTTTAAAAATCTGCACTTAACCATAGAATCGTTGTCGAAAAATCAAGATGCTTGGCGTGCAATTGTTATGCCTGAAGAAGTTAAATCACTTAACATCCCACGACCTCTTCTTCAATCTACAGTTATGGTGGAACGAAGAATATCAGAGACCAAGAACCTTATTCAGGATTTACCATGCTTTTCGGAGGATCTCTTAAAAATGGTGTGTTCATTGTTGAAGACATACCGAGAAACTTGTCAGGCTGCCTATCGTAGTATTGTGCAGCCAGACTCGGAAGATAAACGGATATATAGCGTGGCGTGGTTGAAAGATGAAGATATTAGTCGATTTTTAAAGTGAGTTGTTATGATTTGTGGAGTTGTTTTGCATTCATATAAATATTTGTATTTATTTTAGAACACTTCCAAATTGGACTGACTTAAAGACTTCAAGTAATCGCGCAAGGCATACTAAAAAGCTACATAGGGGACAGTTTGATCCGTCTGAAGAAGAAAGTCCTATACAAGTACAACAACGTAATGTACGTGAAGCTGAAATGCTAACCAGCAATCTAGGCGAAGGTGGAATAACTCAACAAGAAATTCTCTCCGACATTGGTGTTCTTAAAGAACTCGCAATAATGCAAGAGAGTATGGAATGGTTTTCTTGTCGAGTGTCTGAATTTGCAAATGAACTGAGACGTCCCATTATAAATGGTCTTAACTCAGCAGCGAATGAATGTTCATCGATAACAATTAAAGAGGGGACCATTAAAGTTCTGACGAATTTAGCACTTGAATTTGATGAATTGGCTAATACTTGTCTTTTAGTTCTTCATTTAGAGGTAATTTTAATTTCAGTAACAACAAAAAAGAAATTAATTGATTGATTGAATTATTTTAGGTTCGTGTTCAATGCTTTCATTACTTAAGATCAAAGCCTACAGTCAAACCAGATTATGCTACTTCGAAGGATGATGTTCTTGAACCGGATAGACAAGTCCAAAAACTTACAAAAATCTTAACAGAAATGGATGAAGCTTTTAGTTCAACATTGCATTCTAGAAAAACAAGGGTAAGCTATGATTAATAATTTTTTTTAAATCGGTAAAAGTGAAAAGTAAGCTTAAAGAAAAATTTTCGTATTCATGATATTAGATCAAATTGATGGATAATTACGTAAAATTCTTTTTGTATACTATAATTTTTAGTAACATATATACTTTAGACGTTTCGTCATTTTGTCTCGTTCCAAATAGTTTCGAAAAATGTTATACCCAGTTCTTTTTGTCCTTTTAATCATCTAGTAGATGCGAGAAAGCCTAGGTTGTGGCTCGCAGTCAGAGTAGTTTTGATACCTAACAGCTTACATCGTTTATTCTTAAAACGTTAAAGAGACTTCTAGATATCCGTATCCGCTGTAACCTAGGGCCTGAAGTTTTATCTCCTTCGCAACACACCTTTTCTAAAGGCAAAAGTGTAGAAACAGCCCTACACTGCGTGAACTATAGAAAAAACGCTCCATGATATGAATATATACACTGGCTGCGTTTTTAGACATCGAAGGGGCCTTTAACAATGTACAAAACAACAATCTATTACAAAGTAGATCATGTATACGCTAAAACATAGACAGATCAATAGCGAACTAGCTGGTAAAGAGATCAAAGTATCAACATCATCAAGGAACACCACAAGAAGGTGTACTCTCACCACTTCTCTGGATTCTGGTTATGTACGAAATCCTTACCGAACTCGAATACAGTGGTGTCAAAGCAGTGGCCTATTCTACTGGCGACAGAGAAATTCTTAAACACTACCAGTGAACAACTGAACTAAGCCTTATCCAGAATTTATACATTATACAAAACTTAGTACTTTATACAAAACAGAGGAAAATACCAGATTATGCAATTCCTACCATAGGAGGAAGCCAACTTAAATTATCAAATCAAGCCAAATACCTAGGAGTAATCCTAGATAAAAAGGGTTCCAAATACATTGGAGAGATCTAAAAAAGCTCAGATCGCATTCTACTCATGCAATAGGATCTTCAGTAGAAACTGGAAACCAAATCTTAAAATCATATTGTGGATGTACACTGCAATCGTCAGACCATTACTCACTTATGGTGACAGCTAGTTGAACAGCTAATCAGATCTGTTAGTTGAAAAAATTCTAACAAATGTCTACGATCGTGATGTCTCACAATTAATTTTCATAAAATTTTACTGACAATTAATTTAAAGCGATAAATTTTAAGGAGTTTGACCAATATAGCAAGCCAAGTTAAACGTCACGAGCTTCAACCAGACACTGGCTTACATAAAACGACATCGACATCATTGGCAGAACCAAACAAGCTGTGCAAGATTCCTTCATCCAGATCCAGGAGTAGGAACAAAATTTGTATCTGCACTTAAGTGAAAGAAAAACAAAGTACATAGTGCCGTCGATTGTCGATTGCAAGAACAATTGGTCAAACCATAACGATAACGGAGCATACATTTAAAGTACTACAATCCTTCAAAAACCTTTGGGTCAATAGTAACAGCCAGAAACAAAACAGAGGAATAAATACGTGGGTGGTTTTTCAAAGCCAACAGAGTCTACTTCAGTGTATTAAAGCTTTTTAAAACCAGATACCATGTACAGCTGCTGCTGTACATGACGATGGTTCTGCCAGTACTCACATATGAATCTGAGACCTGGGTGCTAAGTAAAAGGCACTCCGACCTCTTGAGTGCGCTTATAAAGTCTTGCAGAGAAATAGTCCAGAAAATGATTGACTAAATCTAAAAATAAGAAATAGAAAATTTTATTCATTCCAGTGTGATTTGTTACCAATTTAAAAATTCCAACTTTTCAAAAATCAACCAATTCACTTAGAAAAAGGAAAACAGCTTGTCCATGTAAAATCCATGTAAATCAACAAAAGCCCGTTAATATTTTACATACAATTTCGTGTTCTTTATAAAATTAAGCATTTTTTCCTCTTTCAGTATATCTTCGAAGGACTCGCACATTTAGCAGCAAAAATTCTTATTCAAGCTTCCAATTACTTAGAAAGTATCGATCAAATCATCATTCAACAAATGTGCAGAAATTCGCTAGCATTACAGCAAACTTTAAGCAACATAACTGCTTCCAGAGAAGTGGCTCTTGATCAAGCCAAGAACTTTTACGATCTTCTTTGTATGGAGCCAGATGTAAGTGTTTTATTTGAATTTTATATTATAAACAATATTTTAATAAAATACATAACCACACAGGACATATTAACCAGTATCATAGAAAAAGGAGCACAATTTAGTGAAATGCAATATTTGAATGCTCTTCAATTATCGTGCAAAGCACGTGGCATTGCAGACTCAAACACACTCGCTTGTTTCCAGCAGAAGCTCTCCGATATATTAGGTGCTAAACCTCCAACTGGTGTAGTTGTATAATGTTTTTTTTTTTAATGCTTTGTTATAAATATAATAATATAAGATGCATAATAATAAAATAAAAACTAAATTGTGCTACACATTTAATCAAGCTATCTAAAATTAGTGTACGCAGATCTGCAGGCCTCAGCAGTAAAGCAGATTGGCTCTGTAAAGCGAGTGGAAGTTGTTTTCATTATTTCCTATTTTAGTATTTAAATTTAATTTCATGTCGATTCCAGTGAAAATGTTGAAGCTGAATGTTTCGTTAAATATATACATATGTGTATTCTAAAATATGTGCATGGTCTTATATCAAATAAAATAAAAACGGACCATATTTGATTTCTAGAAATTGAATTTTGTTTTAAATAAATAATGGGAACAAAAACGAAACTTATTTTCTTTCTAATAAATTCACATGAAGATGCAAACATTTTTCTCAGTTTAGAGTCTTGAATTTAACATTTTGTCAACAAAAGAAATATATTAGAATAAAACATATAATAGTGTTATTATTTGATAAGATAATTTATAACTTGTTATTCGGCAAATTTAATAAAAAAGCGCATGTTCAATTCCACGATTCAATATTATGGACGATAAAAAAAAAATTTAAGACGTACTACAAAAATGGTGATTCTGCCACAGCCACATACCGTGCTTTAAGAGGAGATTATGGTTTACATAATCTTCCAACTACGCAAGCAATTGGCAAAATTGTGAAGAAATTTGAAGAGACTGGATTGGTTACAGATATTGTAAGGCCTGTGCATGATCGTTTCGCTCGTTCCACTGAAAATATCGCTGCTGGAAGTGCCACGCAACTCGTGCGAATATGGCTTTATTGCAAGAGACTTTTCCTGGCAACGTAATTTCTCGTCGTGGCGATATCAACTGGTCACCACGATCATGCGATTTGACACTGCTGGACTTTTTTTGTGTGGGGCTACGCGAAAGACCGCATTTATGTAGATGAACTTTTAACTATTGAACACTTAAAAACCAACATTCGTCAAGTAATGACTGAGATACCGCCCAATAAGTGTCAAAAACTATTTATTTATGTATTTATTCGTCTTTCAAGTTACAATACTTTATGGAGACTGCATTAAAATCAAACATATTTACAAATTGAAAGTGGTAACAACATAGTTTTACAACAAATTCAATACATCTTTCTTAATATCTAATCTATTTTTATTAAAATCAATTACAAACTCAAATTCGTTAAAAGCAATACAAGAAGCAGTTATTGGATTATGTTTCGCATAATTTGTGCTATGAAAAGGAACATGTAGAAAATTACCATTTCTAGGACGCAAATTCCGAGATGGAACATACATATTAAACTAAGACTACAAAAATGAACAATTTATGTTAGAGTTGAGCACAGTGTTGGGACTTCTACCACTTAAGTGGTATTTCTACCACTTTTTGGTGTTCATGAAAATCTACCACCTAAAAAGCAAATTCTACCACTTTTTGCAACTCACCGTTCACCTATCATTAAACTCTACCTTCTACCATATACCATACGCATACGACTACAACTCTACGCGTCCACTCCACAAACGCAACAGCATATAAAAACGCTATGATGGATTTCTTCCATGCACTTTTTCATCTCAGTTATCTTTCTTTTTCTCTGTGTTGCTGTTGTGTGATCTTCCTTGTACAGATCTTACATAGTTGTCTAATCTCTGTATAAAATAGATTGTTTACTTTTGCCACAGATAGATGAATATTATCAACGAAGAAGTTTCATTTAATTTTTCCAATATTTAATCCACTCAGAACTATAGTTAATTAATAATGAGTGGAGAAAATCAATTACTCCAAATTTTTAAAACTGATGACATTGTTTCACAATGGCTTTTGATAAAAATAGTAAAAGTTGATAATTCGCTCTCAAAATTTGTTTCTGTTCCATCTGGTGTTCCGCAAGGAAGCCATTTGAGTCCATTACTTTTTTTGTTATTTGTAAACGATATACCTGATCTATTTCAAAATTCAAACTGCCTTCTTTTCGCAGATGACCTCAAACTATACCGAAAGATTTCTTGTCAAACTGATTGTTTTCTTCTTTTAGAAGATCTGTCGAAGCTTGACAATTGGTGTAAGCAAAATCACCTTCTCTTAAATGTTTCGAAGTGTCAAGTTTTGTCGTGTTTCCGAAATTCTAATCCTATAGTGTTTGACTATAATATCAACTACACAAATTTAGAACGTGTAACTAGGAAGAAAGATCTAGGAGTAATTCTAGATACAAACCTTTCTTTTTTACCGCATTATGATTTTATTATAAACAAAGCAAACCAAATGCTTGGTTTTCTTAAAAGAAACACAAAAGAATTCTCAGATTCATATACTTTAAAATCCCTTTACAATTCTCTAGTAAGATCAGTTCTTGAATATTGTAGCATTGTTTGGAACCCTTATTATAATAATTCAATTGACAGAATTGAAAAAGTTCAAAAGAATTTTACAAGATATGCGTTTTATAAGCTTAATTGGAGGATTGCAAGGCCTTCTTATTATAGTAGGTGTTTATTGTTTGGTATACATTCTCTTTATGATCGTCGGGTTTATTTTTCAGTTATGTTTATGAGAGATATAGTTACATTTCATATAAATTGCCCTCCTTTATTAACATTAGTTAATTGTGTTAACGTACCCTCTAGAACTATACGCTATCGGTTTCAATTTTATGAGCAGTTTCATCGTACAAATTATGGCCGTAATGAACCAATCGCACGTTGCACTAGAGAAGTGAATTTAATTTGCAATAGGATTGATTTTTCGAGAGATTTATTTACAAAATATTTGTTAAATAATATTAAACTGTAATTTCCTAATAAATTTAAAGAATTAATCTTTTTTTTCATAAACTTATATTTATTAATTGTAAAATTACGAATAATAATGTATAACTTATAGTAATATTTATTTAATTTATTTATTTATATAAGCATACAGCCCCCAACAATTATATTATTTAGTATCTAGTCTATAAAGATTGTAATCTGATTGATGAAATAAAACTAAAACTAAAACTTAATCTTAATATCTTCTTATATGTTGGAGCTTTGTTGCTTAGCAGCGCTGCTGCTAAACGCAAATTTTCAGATTTAAAAAATATAAAAAATGAAAAAAGAAATAAATTAAAAACTACAACCGTTCACAACATTTTGGCTGCAAGGGAAATTTCATTAAATTTTCAGAATTTTAGTCCTCCGGAAGCATTACTGAAATATGCTTCAAAATTTAAATTTTCCGGCGGTCTATATAGCAAAAAAATAATTTTAAGTTTTTCTAACTAATTTAGTAGTAGTAGTAGTAGTAGTACCCGTAGCGTGATGGTTAGTGCGTTGGACTGTGTGGTAAAGGGGGCTTTACCACTGAAAGTGAGTTCTCAGACTACGCCGAGTCTGAGAAAACGGAATACATTTCCGAAGGTGGAGAGGGGCTCTTCAGGCCTACCAATAGGGATTTAATCCTTTCGGAGCCAGAGCCAGTCCCGCCGACAAGGAAGGCTCAGGAGGTCGAGGCGGACCTCCAAGAAACAGAACTGGTGCAGGCCCTGCAAGCCAAACAGGCAGCCATCAGCCAGTTCGAGCAAAGCCTCAACAAGCTCAAGCAGGAAATAGAGCCCCTCCTCAGTCAGCTAAAGCTGAAACAAGAGGCGCGCCGAAAGCAAGAGGCAGCCCAAAAACAACAGCAGCAAAAAGAACAGCAACAACAACCGCAGCAGCAAAAACAGCCACAACCCAAGCCCGCTCCCAAAAACACAGGAGCGGAGCAAAATAAAAAGAGGCCATCAGCAGTGACAGGCCCAATGTCCGAGGGCCCATCGACTTCGGCTAAGGCCAAACAACAGCAACAACAACAGCTACAACCAAGGCAGCAGGAGCAGCAGAAACAGCAGCAGCAGCAACATCAACAACAGCAACAGAAGCAGCAGCAGAAACAGCAGCAGCAACACCAGAAACAACCACAGGCCAAGAAAGAAAAAATACCACCAATAAGGACCCATAGAGTTGACCTGGACGACATAAAACAGGTATGTAAGTCGGCCACTAAGGGCAATTTTTTCATTAAAATCCTAAACGAAAAAGAAAAGAATTATTCGGTACAGTGCTTCTCACTGGCCAAATACAACTTAGTAAAAGGGTTACTGAAAGAGGCCACAGCTGAGTTCTTCAGCTTCACGCCTAAAAGTGAAAAATTTCAGACGGTCCTCCTGAAGGGCATAAGTTCCTGCACGGAACCGGAGGTGCTCTTAAAAGAGCTCCGTGAAAAAGCCACTGACGGTCTCGATTTTATCGGGGTCAAGCCTTTCACCACGGTGAAGTCCAGACGAGGGGGTTACAGGCTGCCAATGTTCCTCGTAACATTATCGCCCCAAAGTAGTTTTGAGAGTGTGAGGAAAATCGACCGCCTCGACTATCAATCCGTACACTGGGATAAATTAAAAAGGCACGACGACATTTTGCAATGTACGAAGTGCCAGAGGTTCGGCCATGCCGGAGCCAACTGCAATATGCAGTTGCGCTGCGTCAGGTGCTCTGAAACCCACATCAAGGGAGAGTGCAAGCTGGGGAATGAGCGGGTTGAGGATTTGACCCAGCTCAAGTATGTCCTTTGTGGAAACCAAGGGCACCCGGCTAGCTATAGGGGTTGCCCTAAGGTCCAACAAATCAAACAAAAACAGACCAGTCAAAAAGCCGAAGAAAGTCGAACAGTTCGACAGGCTCCTACGCAAAATTTCGTGGATCCCAAATTTTCCTACGCCCAAATGGTGTCAGGGAATGGGAACACGAGACAGGCTCCACCAACGGTTGCCCCAAAGGCCCCTGTGCCTAAGGCACCAGAGGTGCAGCCTGACATTGTAGCCTTGTTGTTGAACATTCAAGGTCAACTTACAGGACTGCAAAGTCAGATAAAGGAGCAAGGCAAAAGGGTAGACCATCTCTACTCTTTGTTGCCTGGCCTGGCGCAATTTAGACCATAATGGGCGCGCTGCCGGAGACGCGCCTAAAAGTCCTAGCTGTGAATGTAAATTCACTGATTAGGATTGAACGAAGAGCCAATATGTTCCAATTGTTGAAAGACTACAGTCCCGATGTGTTTATGGCTAGCGAAACTAAGCTAAACCACAAACACAAATTGACTCATAAAAATTACAATATCGTAAGAAGAGACCGGCCCGACTCCAGTCAAGGGGGCGGTGTCGCTCTCTTTATACGAAAAGGCATTAATTATAAAGTCATATACAACAATGAATTGCGAAAGCTCAAGACGCTAGAAGTTTGCGTTGTATGCATCTCTCTCACTCAAGGGAAGCGGATGTATATGATTGCGGCTTATGCGGCTGGAGCTCCGCAGGTTACTTACTTTGCATCAGAGCTCGAGATTCTTTTTAGGGAACTTAAACTGAGCTTGGAAGAAAACTATTTCATCTTGGCCGGTGATTTGAACGCAAAACATGAAGATTGGGGAAATCAATATAGTAATCCCAGAGGTAACCATCTTTTTAATTTGATGAATCTTTACAGCGTTGAATATGGCGTCGACCTGCTGGCTATTGAAAAGCCATCGTATCCAAGAAGTGACTCCTTTCTGGATCTTTTGCTGTACGACACAAGACTGACAGTTACAGACAAAGTGGGTAGTCACCCTCGAAACTGCTTATAGGCAGTCGAGTACGACAGTGATCACTGTAATGCAGATTCCGAACGAACGCGTGGAGTTGGAGGAATACGTTGCAACGCATTCTTACAATTACAGTAAGATGCGCTGGCCTCGTTTCACCAACGCCCTAGCGAGAGAACTTCGTTCGAGTGACATAGCCCCACCAAACAACAGAAACCTGACCAATACAGAAATTGACCAACATTTACAACAGATGGACGAAACAATAAAACGAACAATGGAACAGACAATACCAAAGTACAAAGAACGGGACCAAATGGACGCTTACAGAAACGCGACTATTGACGCACTGCGTAAGCACAAGAGTGGCTTATTGACAAGACTCAAAAACTTGTACAGACGACTTACAGACCCACACGACTTGGAGGTTAGGACACTGAAGTCGTCAATAAAAAATGTCAATCTGTTGATTAAGGAGAACTACAGGTTATCAATTAACAAGTACTGGGACCGCCAGATCCGTTCAGTTAAATCCAATGACCCTAGTATGTTCCCTAAAATCAACAAGATATTCAGGAAAAAGAACGACAATGACCTTCCGTGTCTGAAACTCCAAAGAACTGAAGAGAACAGAGACGTACTCATGACAGTGCAAATAGATCCAGAAGAAGCCATCTTTGACGATGACTTTTATATAATTGAAGATCCGAAGGAAAAAGTGGAGGCGGTGGGAGCTGCTTTCCAGCAAGTGTACAAGGTGAATGTTAGCATTCGCCCCAACCACGACCTGGAAAACAGAGCCCTACTTAATCACTTTTACCTTCGAAATGATATAACACAATGGCGATCTGAGAACCGCGGTTTCGTGCGGTTCAATGACGATTCCTTGGCAAATGCCATAATCGCCGAGCAAACGGGACCAAGTCCCTTGTTAGTAACGAAGGTTGAGCTTCAGCTCATCTTCAATTCAATAAAAAACAAAAAGTCAGCAGGTGTCGATGGTATATCCAACGTTGTACTAAGACATTTACCGATGGAGGCAGTTGACATTTACACCACACTTTTCAATAATGCTCTGAATAATGCATATTATCCAGTGCATTGGAAGACCGCTGTGGTTCATCCTCTCCCGAAAAAGGGAAAGGACAACTCCAACCCGTCAAATCTTCGGTCAATAAGTCTTCTTCCGAGCATCAGCAAAGTTTTCGAAAAAAATCATTAATAGGGCTCTGACTAAGTGGGCTGCGGACAACAAAATAATTCCGGATAAACAGTTCGGGTTCAAGGCGGGTCATGACACAATTCATGCTGCGTCTAAACTCGTTTCTGATATCCAATGGAATAAAACAAAACAACAATGCACAGGTGCAGTTCTGGTTGATTTGGAAAAGGCCTTTGACACCGTATGGTTAGAGGGTCTTTACCTAAAACTGAGCAGGCTTGGCATAAGCAAGCCATTGTTGTATATACTTTATGATATGCTTAACGGTACAAAGTTTGTTGTCAAAAGTGGCAATGTAACTTCTACCAAAACATTCTTAATTAAAAATGGTCTTCAACAGGGAGCGGTGAATTCGCCGATTCTCTTCAGCATTTACACCAGCGATCTGATAGGTAGTCTTACAAAGGCAATTGCGTACGCCAACGATCTAATTGCGTACAGAACGGCCCGAAAGGTTGAGGTTATTAGAATTCTCTTGCAGCGTGATTTCGACAAGATTCAGCGATATTGCGACGACTGGAAACTGAAAATAAATGTCCAGAAGTCGGAGACAATTCTGTTCCGGACTCCGTTGGCTAGGGCCACGAGGGATACGTGCAAGAATTGGCGCAAGATGGTTATCGTTGATCTTCACGGGCGGCCATTAGCGAGCAAAAGTGTAGTGAAGTACCTCGGTATCTGGTTAGATCAGTATTTGTATTTCGACAGACATATAAATGCTGCTCTGACCAGGGCCAGAGGAGCCTTCGCTCTGACGAAACGGCTGTTTTTTAGCAGTCGGCTTGACCCCAGAGTGAAGGTAATTTGCTACATGGCCCTCATACGGCCGATGATTGTTTATGGTTGTCCTGTGTGGTTCAACGTTGCCCCTTCCCAAATGGAAAAGTTTCGGGTGTTCGAGCGGCAGTGTTTACGACGCTGTACCGGCTTATATCGAACAGCCGAATCTTCTTACGTGCATTACTATTCCAACGAGGTCCTATACAACGGGGCTCGAATCAACAGAATTGACAATTTCGTGATAAAACTCGTTCGAGGTCACATTGCAAGAGCTATGTCTTCGACCAACAATTTAATTTTCGGGGCGTTCTATCCGAACAACGAGTATTTTGAGAGTGCACGCTTGAGCGGCTTCATTCCACCAGAGGCATTCCTCTTTTTAGATAGATGCGGTCTGATACAGGATAGATTGGCAGTTCCGCTAATCTACCACGTCAGGCGACGAACCGTGGATAGGCGACTCCTGTACAATCGGGACGTCATGGCACAAGGCGGAGCAGAGCTCCTTCGGTTCAGTAGGGCTGTGTCCGAACGGGACCGAACTGATAGGGTGAAGCAGGAGAACCAGTTTTGGTGGCTTCAATCGGCACTTGGTAGTGGGTAGTCGGGATGAGGTTTAAAGCCTTGGCCGGCTTACATATTTGTTTTATAGTTTTAGGGTTTAGTTTTAAGTAGAATAGGCATGGTGGCACAAAAAAAAAAAATACAAAAAAAAACACAAAAAAAATAAAAAAAAAAAATAAAAAAAAACATGGAATAAGAAAAAAAAAAAGACCAAAATATGAAAAACAAAACGTGTTAGTTAGATTTGCTGCTGTGGTTGTTCTAGTTTTAAGTAGTTTATAGGTAGAATAGGTAGTTTTAGTTAGCTTTAAGTTTTATATTAAGGACCTTATTTTAAGTAGTTTTAAGTAAAAATAAAAAAGGATATTGATATTAGTTTTTTCAAATTTTCTAATAAATACAAAATAAATAAAATTTAATTGAAGTAAAATAGATCTTAGGGCCGAAAGGCATTAGTATTAAGTATTATAGTTTAACTTAGAGTGTCCGTATGGGACCAGTAAGTTAGTAATAAGTTATGGATAATTAGGCTAGTTTTATGAATTTTTGTCTAGCTTTAAGATAGTCTTAAGAATGAATTAATAAAAATGAATTGGTATATAAAAAAAAAAAAAAAGTGCGTTGGACTGTCATGCAAGGGGTTTTGGGTTCAATCCCTGCCTGTGTCACCTAACTTTTTTCACGGGTACTGCCTCTTGCGAGGAATTGACAAATCCTCCAAGAGTAATTCTTGTCATGAAAAGTGCTTTCTCAAATTAGCCGTTCGGATTCGGTATATAAACTGTAGGTCCCTTCCATTTCTGACAACATTACTCGCACACAGGAATGGTTGAGAGTTGCAAGTCACTAGGCCCTGGTTCTTCATGGACTGTTGCGCCACATAATTTATTTATTTAACTAATTTAATTATTGTGAATTGCGATATTTGAAACTGAAAGAACTGAATTATTGTTTATTTAGTTTTTTGTATTTTTTAATAAGTTATTGAATATAAAATTTACTACATAAAAATGGGTTTTAATTTCTACCACTTTTCTACCACCTTTTTGACATCATTTCTACCACCCTTTTGCTTCTGCTAGGTCCCAACACTGAATGAGCACATCGTAAGCCATAGAGGAAATATATTATTTAGAGTCCCGACCGGTACCCGTCCTACCTAAAATACCAACAAATTTTATTCGAGGTGAACTCTCTCAAATTCGAGGTGAACTCTCTCAAATTCGCTATCGGTGAATACATGTGAGTGGGAAAAAAAAACAAAATGGGGTTTGGGCTAAAATAGAAACCAAAAATACTCGATTTACCAAGATCGGAATCTTTCGTACGTTTCACCAAAAACACTCCATTACCAAGACCGGAATCTCAGACTGACTTTTCGGTTTGCCTACAAGCTACTGAGGACTAAATGTGAGAAAGTATGCGTGAAATGATGCAAAAAACCAAACACATTCTCACATATAGTCCTCAGGCCCATCAAAATGCTTCATTATAGTAATCAGCCCCATCTAAATGCTTCATTTTGAATGTTGCATGGCCTCGTTCAAAAACTAAACAATCCTAACCAACAAAATCTGAAGTGCTGACATGGTCTTAAATTGGAAGATTTGTATTGCTTTTTAATTTTAATCCAAATAAATGTTGTTAATGTATATTAAATAAAATAAAATTGACCAATTACATATTTAATGATTTATTAGTGCTGTATTTTGTTTACTTAAATTATTTGCGAACGCAACATGCGCTGCAACTGGTTAAGTATAATTGGAAAGGGACAAAAGTGTAACTCAATACTTTGTAAAACAACAAAACAGACAATTTTTTCAGCTTTTGTTTGCTTAGAGCATTTTTTTGGCGACGTTAGAAGTTTTTTTTTACGAGAAGCATACTTGTGAAGTTCCATTGCCAAATTTGAGGGAACCATGTTTTAAAAATAAGTTGCTTTGTGTAAAGCATCTTTAAGGAATAGAAATAGGCAATAAGTTTACACACAATACCAACTAAATGAGTGCAATAAATAGATTTAAGTAACTTTTTTTTATTCCAGTATGGGGAAACCGAACACCCAATAGAAAAAAACCGGTATACAAGCCAAAATCCATACTTCTTAACTAAATAATGTTATCTTCTATGTTTATGCATAAAATTACGCATTTTGAAGCGTATGAAAATTTCTAGACATTTTACAATCTGAAAAATTAATTATGCTATGAAATAATTGGCTGCTATTAATGCTAATTTTTTTTTCTAAAAAGTTGATGAAGGTTGGCTTTCTCAAAAATATTTTTCTACACTAACCTCTGCTTTATACCTGAAACTATTGTTTATGTATATTTTCTTCCATGTTCTGCATTTATGAAATGTAATCTATGGAAGTATTTACTATATTAAGAAAAACATGTACGTAAAACTCATTAATTTGTTTCATTTTTAGCAGCACTTTTACTAAACATACCCTTCAAACAATAATAAAATAAGTAAACTTGAACTTTGGTAACTAAAAATTTTTAAGGAATGAATGAAAATTATATTTTGCGTTAAACTGTGGAAATTCACTAAAAACAACTTCTGTACGACAACAATAAACATTCATGACGATTACATGTTCTATTGAATTAGTTGTGCATGAATTCAGAACGATTTTAAGACGTTTTCATTTTGTGATATATGTCAAAATTTGCATTTTATTTGCTCTGCATTTATTTAACAGAGGTTCGCTATAATCGTTCTGATTACTTTTTTAAAACATTGGTGTTCCTTTGATGCATAGTTTTTTTTTTTGATTGCAAATACATGTATGCTTCCATCAATCAAGAATGTTATGGATAAGATATTTTTCGATTATAACTCTTTTTTTAAATTTAATATCTATTAATCATAATGGAATTGAAAAATAGTTGCAAGCTTAAATCATTAAAAACAAACTATAAATATACCTACTTGGATTAATTAAATTGATACAGATTTTAATTACTTGCAAAAAAAATATTTGGGCCGTTCATTAACGAAAATTTATTAGAATTCAATACAAAAATTGCGCTCGCACCCTTAACTTGATGGTTCTTCGAACGCATCTTTGATACAAAAATCCAAGGTTAATTTTGAAATTTGAAGAATTTCGTAGTGATTTTTGTAAAATAGTGAATTAATTATAATAAACTGATGGTGAACATGCTTTTTTGAAGACAAAAATGTACATTGGTTCGCTATCAACAAAATGACTGCAAAATTAAAGCTTAAAACTGACTTCTTCATCGAAAAAAAGTAAAAAGAAAAACCTGAAAAAACTTATTAACCCCTCTATTTTGTTTTTGCTGTGCAAAATGCCGCTAGCCCACGGCATCGTTTTTTTTGTTTGTGCTCACATCTATTTATGGATTAATTGTCAAAATTACAAATACAACAATGTAAACAAACGGGTTTTGGAGAGTAAACGTACGAAAGATTCCGGTTTTGGTAATGGAGTGTTTTTGGTTTCACTCTCCAAAACCAGTTTGTTTACATTGTTGTATTTGTAATTTTGACATTAGTCCATGAATAGATGTGAGCACAAACAAAAAAAAAACGATGCCGTGGGCTAGCGGCACTTTGCACAGCAAAAACAAAATGGGGTGGGTAATAAGTTTTTTTCAGGTTTTTCTTTTTACTTTTTTTTGATGAAAAAGTTAGTTTTAGGCTTTAATTTTGGAGGCATTTTGTGGATAGTGAACCAATGTACCTTTTTGTCTTGAAAAAAGCATGTTCAACATCAGTTTATTATAATTAATTCACTAATTTAGAGTAATCACTACGAAATTCTTTAAATTTCATAATTAACCTTGAATTATTGTATCAAAGATGCGTTCGAAGAACCATCAAGTTAAGGGTGCGAGCGCAATTTTTTTTATTGAATTCTAATAAATTTTCGTTAATGAACGGCCCAAATATTTTGTTTGCAAGTAATTAAAATCTGTATAAATTTAACCAATCCAAGTATATTTATAGTTTGTTTTTAATGACTTAAGCCTGCAACTATTTTTCAATTCCATTATGATTAATAAATATTAAATTTAAAAAAAGAGTTATAATCGAAAAATATCTTATCCATAACATTCTTGATTGATGGAAGCATACATGTATTTGCTATCAAAAAAAACTATGCATCAAAGGAACACCAATGTTTTAAAAAAATAATCAGAACAATTATAGCGAACCTGTTGAGTAAATGCAGAGCAAATAAAATGAAAATTTTGACATATATCACAAAATGAAAACGTCTTAAAATCGTTCTGAATTCATGCACAACTCATTCAATAGATCAAGTAATCGACATTAATGTTTATTGTTGACGTACAGAAGTTTTTATTAGTGAATTCCCACAGTTTAACGAAAAATATAATTTCCATTCATTCCTTAAAAATGTTTAGTTACCAAAGTTCAAGTTTACTTATTATTGTTTGAAGGGTATGTTTAGTAAAAATGCTGCTAATAATGAAAACAAATTAATGAGTTTTACGTATATGTTTTTGTTTTTCTTAATATAATAAATACTACCGTAGATTACATTTTATAAATGCAGAACATAGAAGAAAATATACATAAACAATAGTTTTCAGATATAAAGCTGAGGTTAGCGTACAAAAATATTTTTGACAAAGCCAATAATATTTTAGGTATGTTCATTAAAGAAATTTCCGCTTCAGCTAACCTTCATCAACTTTTAAGAAAAAAATTTAGGATTAATAGCAGCCAATTATTCCATAGCATATTTAATTGTTCACATTGTAAAATGTCTTGAAATGTTCATATGCTACAAAATTCGTAATTGTATGCGAAAGCATAGCAGATAACATTATTTAGTCAAGAAGTATGCATTTTGGCGCGTTCACCGATTTTTTTTTTCTATTGGTTGTTCGGTTTCCCCATACTGGATTAAAAAAAGTTACTTAAATCTATTTATTGCACTCATTTAGTTGGTATTGTGTGTAACCATATTGCCTATTTCTATTCCTTAAAGATGCTTTACACAAAGCAGCTTATTTTTAAAACATGGTTCCCTCAAATTTTTATTCCGAAATCTAACTACAAACAAAATTCTAACTCTAACATACTCCCTCAAAAAGAAATTTTCAGGAATATTTCTGCAACAAACAAAACTAAAATTTGGTCTTGCAATCATCGAACTGCTTAAATGATGAAAATACTAAAGTGTCTTGCACATGAGAGCGAACAAGGAATGAACTAACAAACGTGATTTTACATATTTCAAAAAGTCAATTCCAAACAAAAACACATTTAAATTATAAGAAACCAATTGACAATAATGTTAGTATAATAAAGTTTGCATTTTGTTCTCTAAAACAAGACAATTTTGTAAAAATAATTTGTTAGTAACGAATTGCAGTGTGGTTGCTACGAACTGTCAAACTCTATTCGCGTTCCACATACCATCCACACTGCAACGGATAAATTGTTCGCGCTCAACTTAACCTCAAAATTATACCACTCTTGTTTTGTTTTTGTGTGAAAGATCATGGCTGTGGAAAATATGGAGAAAAGGGTTGACAATTCGTCGCTGTCTGCGAATAGAAATAAAGCTCACGTGAAAGAAAAGTCAAAATATGCGAACATCCACAGTTCGCAGTTCGTAGCTCATGTGCAAGATGCTTAATCTAATTGAGGAATCTGAACTAGCTAAAGTTGGCAATGGAAATAATGAAGCATTTTGATGTGCCGAAGCACTAAATGTGAGAATGTGTTTGGTTTTTTGCATCATTTCACGCACACTTTCTCACATTTAATGTGTAGTAAGCTTTAGGCAAACCGAAATGTCAGTCTGAGATTCCGATCATAGAAACTTATGGAATTTTTGTGACCTGTCAAAAATTACAATTCCACAACTTCAATTTTGAAAACAAAACAATGGGTTTCGGATTTTAAGAGTAAGTTTTTTTTAATTGTTTCGATATTTAATCGCTTGATGATGACGACGAAGACGATGATGAAACTTGTTCGAATTGGATGATGCTCTTGATGAACTTGAACTTACGCGCGACGACCACGATACTGCTCGTATCGTATGCCCAACCCGACTTGGACTTGCCGATTCCAACTTTTTCGATCCGGATTTCATTGGTGTGGCTGATTTAATAGATGCATTCGATTTGACCGATCTATATTTCGAGTTACTGAAATCTTCTGGTTAGAAGCAACCTTTGGTGGTTCTCAAAATAAAAATCTGAATAAATTTTATTTTTAAAAGAAAAAATATTCAGTAGATTGTTTTTGTTTTGATTTCATTTTTGTTTTCAAAAAACTCACCTAGCTGTTGATCTGTCAAAACCATTGAGGAAATATATTATCTAGAGTCCCGACCGGTATCCGTCCTACCTAAAACACCCTCAAATTTTATTCGAGGTGAACTCTCTCAAATTCGAGGTGAACTCTCTCAAATTCGCTATCGGTGAATACATGTGAGTGGGGAAAAAAAAACAAAATGGGGTTTGGGCTAAAATAGAAACTTATGGAATTGTTGTGACCTGTCAAAAATGACAATCAATTTTGCAAAACAAAACAATGGATTTCGGATTTGAAGAGTAAGTTTTTGTTAATTGTTTTGATATTTAATATAATTTGATATTTTTCAGACCAAAATTCTTTATAATGAAGAAAGTATATATTAGTTCACTTCATTGAATAAAAAGTAAGTCAAATTGCAGTGAAGGAGGTGCAACAATAATCGATTTATTTTATAGTCTGTGTTTTCATTTTAGATGCTGCCAATAACATACCATACATAATGCAGGAAGCAATTTCCCTGAAGAAATCTGGAAGACAAAGCAAACAAGGCGCTGATTTGCAGGCAAGTTTTTATATATTATATTTCTCTTAACAAAATATTATCAATGTTTTTAACGACAGATACTGCCCATTGTGTTTGTATGTGCATCTCAACGGCATAGCTCCCACAGGCGTTGACGGTGAAGGTGTTACAATCTCTACCAATAGTCAAACGCATTCAATGCAACAAAACCAGCAGCAACAACACCACCAAGTCAATGATGCAAGTGGAAGTTTTGCCATGCAATAGTCGACCGCTAACGCCCTTCTCCCAGCAGCTGAGTGTTGGTTTTGGAACGACATAATAGCAGCAACTGCCAACTCGGCCTATTCATCAGCTGCCAAGAAATAAAATGCAAGCGGCTCTAAAAAAACGACGCAACAGCGCGCGGAGATCAATTGTGTAAGTACGAATCGAAACATTCATATCGTAGTCAACTCGCAAGAAAAACAAGACTACAATCGCAGGAAGACTCCAAAAAATTTCCAACCTTGACTGTAAATTAAGTGAATTCAAATATTAAATCTAAAACTAATCCATTCATTTTGCTCCTAAGGATCGCACTGGCTTAACGGTGGCAATCATTCGGAGGCAAATGGGCTAGCCCGACAAGAATCCCCCAAAGGCCAAACAGATTCAGATCAGCAGCCTCGGCAGCTACTGACGATGTCGGCGAGTTGAATCCATTGATTTTCACAGAAAATCAACATCAAAAACAGTAAGTCAACTTCCATTTGAGATTTCCTTATATAATGAAAATTAATTTCTTTTGAGCTTATTTGGTGATCTGTTTGGGTTTTTTATTGAAAATATGTATGTGTTGACAGGCTTACAGATCAGTGGTTTCCGAATGCAAATAAAACAAAAAAAAACCATTGAGGAAATATATTATCTAGAGTCCCGACCGGTATCCGTCCTACCTAAAACACCCTCAAATTTTATTCGAGGTGAACTCTCTCAAATTCGAGGTGAACTCTCTCAAATTCGCTATCGGTGAATACATGTGAGTGGGAAAAAAAAACAAAATGGGGTTTGGGCTAAAATAGAAACTTATGGAATTGTTGTGACCTGTCAAAAATGACAATCAATTTTGCAAAACAAAACAATGGATTTCGGATTTGAAGAGTAAGTTTTTGTTAATTGTTTTGATATTTAATATAATTTGATATTTTTCAGACCAAAATTCTTTATAATGAAGAAAGTATATATTAGTTCACTTCATTGAATAAAAAGTAAGTCAAATTGCAGTGAAGGAGGTGCAACAATAATCGATTTATTTTATAGTCTGTGTTTTCATTTTAGATGCTGCCAATAACATACCATACATAATGCAGGAAGCAATTTCCCTGAAGAAATCTGGAAGACAAAGCAAACAAGGCGCTGATTTGCAGGCAAGTTTTTATATATTATATTTCTCTTAACAAAATATTATCAATGTTTTTAACGACAGATACTGCCCATTGTGTTTGTATGTGCATCTCAACGGCATAGCTCCCACAGGCGTTGACGGTGGAGGTGTCACAATCTCTACCAATAGTCAAACGCATTCAATGCAACAAAACCAGCAGCAACAACACCACCAAGTCAATGATGCAAGTGGAAGTTTTGCCATGCAATAGTCGACCGCTAACGCCCTTCTCCCAGCAGCTGAGTGTTGGTTTTGGAACGACATAATAGGAGCAACTGCCAACTCGGCCTATTCATCAGCTGCCAAGAAATAAAATGCAAGCGGCTCAAAAAAAACGACGCAACAGCGCGCGGAGATCAATTGTGTAAGTACGAATCGAAACATTCATATCGTAGTCAACTCGCAAGAAAAACAAGACTACAATCGCAGGAAGACTCCAAAAAATTTCCAACCTTGACTGTAAATTAAGTGAATTCAAATATTAAATCTAAAACTAATCCATTCATTTTGCTCCTAAGGATCGCACTGGCTTAACGGTGGCAATCATTCGGAGGCAAATGGGCTAGCCCGACAAGAATCCCCCAAAGGCCAAACAGATTCAGATCAGCAGCCTCGGCAGCTACTGACGATGTCGGCGAGTTGAATCCATCGATTTTCACAGAAAATCAACATCAAAAACAGTAAGTCAACTTCCATTTGAGATTTCCTTATATAATGAAAATTAATTTCTTTTGAGCTTATTTGGTGATCTGTTTGGGTTTTTTATTGAAAATATGTATGTGTTGACAGGCTTACAGATCAGTGGTTTCCGAATGCAAATAAAACAAACTTTATTTCATCCTGTCCCGACGTTTCGTTGGCTTTTTCCAACTTCTTCAGGGGCATCTATTATTTTATTGCAATTAAAAACAAATTATAGACAAAAATTAATAAAATAAATAAATAAATAAAAATTAATAAAAATTACAACATTGAAAACTCACAAAATAGAATTTGAAATTTAGCACACAAAAAAACTTATAACTATGTCACAGACTCTTGATCGCCACACTGTAATTTTTCTTCATGTTGTCTTTGTCCTCTTTCGTGTTGATCGTTGTCGTCAATTTTTGCTGTGCACAAAGCAGACATAAGGAAAAAGAAAACAACAACTGGACTAGCCCAACACATAAACGAAACAAATCACTCAGCTGATTTTGACAACATTAAAATTTTGGACAAACAGAGTAAAGAGAACACAAGATACACACTAGAAAGTCTACGAATACAGCAAAAATTGACGACAACGATCAACACGAAAGAGGACAAAGACAACATAAAGAAAAATTACAGTGTGGCGATCAAGAGTCTGTGACATAGTTATAAGTTTTTTTGTGTGCTAAATTTCAAATTCTATTTTGTGAGTTTTCAATGTTGTAATTTTTATTAATTTTTATTTATTTATTTATTTTATTAATTTTTGTCTATAATTTGTTTTTAATTGCAATAAAATAATAGATGCCCCTGAAGAAGTTGGAAAAAGCCAACGAAACGTCGGGAAAAGGATGAAATAAAGTTTGTTTTATTTGCATTCGGAAACCACTGATCTGTAAGCCTGTCAACACATACATATTTTCAATAAAAAACCCAAACAGATCACCAAATAAGCTCAAAAGAATTATCAACGGAGGGCCTGCCGTCAAACCCACTCAGCACCAAACCAACAACATGAAGAATTTCCTCCAACACATAAAATTCAAATACAACATTGAAATGACTCTTATACTCAAATTCTATTGCAGACAAAGAAAACCCCTCGCAAAACAAAGAGAAAGACTACAATTTTTACTATCCTGTAAAGATTATGGAATCTTTCCAAAACACATTTCTAATACAATAGCCAAAACACAATCCATCTTCACATCACAGTCAACAAGAAGTATAATGGACAAAATAAACACAGAATATCTACTGAAAATATTAAAACTTGAAATCAAACAAACACACATTAACATCAAAGAAACAACCAACAACATATTTCACGCAGATATACTAATGAAAGCCACACTAAATGACAATGAATACAAAACATTTGTAAACAAACAAAACCACACATACAAACACATCGCAGAACAAACAAAATCTATTCATGTAACAAAATTAATAAAACTAAAAGAAACTCTAATTCAAACAATAGGAATAACCTTTAACGAAAATTGGTTTATCAACTACACCGACATCGAGTTTCCAGACGAATCAAAATGGCTACTTTCACTTGGAAGCAAGTTTGCTATCCCAATAACCTACACAAATTTCTCTCCAATACACATAATAGCAGACGTAGAACAATGTATACAAAAAATAGAGGACGAGAATGATAAAGATGATGCCAGACAAAAAATCGCAAATAAAATAACAACATACAAAAGAAAAATCAGACATACAACGAAAGAAAAATTCATTTTAAAAGTATTTGACACAACAAACAAAATTATAAGAAAATACAAAAACGAAATCATCATTACTAACGCAGACAAAGGAAACAAAACAGTGGTTATGTATCAAACTGATTACAAAAACAAAATGAATGAATTGTTAGATGATAGAACAACATAATAAGACATCAAGAATAGACCCAACATCCAAATTACAAAATACTAACAACAACATAGTCAATAATTTATTCAAGCTCAACTACATAGATACCAAGATCAAATCCAAACTTTACTGCTCTGCAGCGTTGCCACCTCGTCTATATGGATTACCCAAGATACACAAACCCAATCTCCCACTAAGACCGATCTCCTCTTCAACTAATGTACCGTATTACCAACTATCGAAATATATTGGCAAAAATCTCAAAACGATTATCTCCGAAAAATATAACATCAAAAATTCAAACGAACTAAAACAAAAATTATCAAACATTAACATAACAGACGATGAAATACTAGTTTCTTTTGATGTAATCTCACTTTTCACCAATATCCCAACATACTTAGCAATAAAACAGATCATGGCAAAATGGGACATAATTAAAGAAACAACCAAAATTCCGAAAAAAACAATATCATGAAATACTAGAATTCTGCTTAAAAGACAACAATTATTTTAAATTTGATAACAAAATCTATATCCAAACATTCGGAATGCTCATGGGCAACCCACTGTCACCTACCATAGCGGACATTGTACTTGACAACCTATTGGACAATTCATTAGAAGCTTTAAAAAAAGTAAACATAGAAATAAAATTCATTGTCAAATATGTGGATGATATACTTGCAGTGATCAATAAAAAAGACGAACAAATGATACTCCGAACATTAAATAACTATCACAACAAACTACAATTCACAATAGAAAAAGAACAAAATCAATCCATAGCCTACCTGGACTCAAAAATTTACAGAATAGACAACCAAATAACATTCAATTGGTACTCAAAACAGACATCCTCAGGTAGAATGATAAATTATCACTCGACACAACCCATAAGCCAAAAAATCAATACTGCTCGGAATTTCACCAACAAGATCTTGGATATAAGCGACACACAATTCCACAACGAAAACATTTCAAAAATAAGAAGCATTCTAAAAATGAACAATTACCCAACACACATAATCAATAACCTGATCAACAATAAAACGAAACAGAAATATTGCAACAATAATGACAAAAATAATAAAAAAAACAACAATAGAAAACACAGATGGCAACCCTAAAATTTTCTTCAGAATCCCCTTCATACCTAAGCTAACTCAACAATAACAATTACAGGAGATCATCAAAAATAAAGACATATCATTTGCATACAAATCAAACTGCACTTTAAAAAACTCTTCACAAACACAAAAACACCTATAGACAAAGAACAGCAACACAATGTAGTTTATGAAATTGGTTGTAAGGGAAATGCAACAACAAAATGCAAATGTGTCTATATTGGAAAAACAAAAAGAGCTTTAAGTGTGAGAATAGCTGAGCACAAAGCAGACATAAGGAAAAAGAAAACAACAACTGGACTAGCCCAACACATAAACGAAACAAATCACTCAGCTGATTTTGACAACATTAAAATTTTGGACAAAGAGAGTAAAGAGAACACAAGATACACACTAGAAATTCTACGAATACAGCAAAAATTGACGACAATGATCAACACGAAAGAGGACAAAGACAACATAAAGAAAAATTACAGTGTGGCGATCAAGAGTCTGTGACATAGTTATAAGTTGTTTGCGCTTCCAGCACTTAGGATTTCGCGATACTTAATTGCCGTTTCCTTGAAATCGTTTCCCTGTAAGAAAATTGTCCTCTCGAAATAAAATACGACCGTCCGCTTCAAAGGTTGACTTTATTCTGGTGTGTACTGATTATACAGTACAGACCATATTTTTCAATTTAGTACAAACAAAAATTAGCACATTTCAATTACTAAACATGCCGCCCGCCTTGAAATATTGATTTCAAACATGTTATAAATTAATTAATTAAAATTAAAATTTGGCTAGGTCGACCTTAATTCATTTAAGTTTTTCATTTTTTTTTTTAGTAGTTAATTTGCATAACAAATTCATTTAAATAAATATAAATTCAAAGTTATTTGAAATAAATGCAAATTCAAAGTTGTTTGAAGTTCTTGATTAACAATGACATTTAAGTTATTGAAACAAATACTCAAGTTTTAATAATAATTTTAAGTTTAAATTTAATTCATAGCAAGAAAAAAAAAAGTAATTTATAGTTGAATTTCATAATTCAGTAGTTTTTCATTAAATATTTACGATGATGAAGATTCGTCCGTGAAAAGTTGGCAAATCTTGGCTATAGAGCGCTTGATGAGTCCATTTTTTGTTTGAATCGTGGCGACTCGAACAAGGCCGTCATTTCCACGATGAATCTCCTGAACACGTCCCATCAGCCATCGACATGGTGGTTGATTATCGTCTCGAATAAGAACCAAGTCGTTTTCTTTCAGATTTTCCTTTTGCTTGTTCCATTTGACCCTTTGTTGCATCGAAGTAATATATTCGTCTTGCCAACGCTTCCAGAAAACTTGTTGTAATTTTGATATGAGTTGGAATCTTGACAGGAGAGTAGGTTTCACATTCTCAAAGTTTGGTTCTGGTAACAAATGTAGTGAAGTACCAACTAAAAAATGCGCTGGAGTAAGTGGTTCAAAATCATCTGGTTCGCAGCTCATTGGAACTAATGGCCTTGAGTTTAAACACGCTTCGATTTTGCATAGTAGGGTTTGAAACTCTTCAAAGCTTAACATCACGTTTCCAGCAACTCGTCTCAGATGAAATTTTGCTGACTTTACGGCAGCCTCCCAAAAGCCCCCAAAGTTTGGAGCCCCCGGTGGTATAAAGTGCCAATTAATGCCGTCGTTTACTGCCGCTCTGTTTAATTTCTCCTGAACCTTCCTTTTGCCTAAAAAGTCCTTTAGCTCTCCCAATAAGTTACTCGCTCCTACGAAGTTTGTGCCGTTATCGCTGTACAAGTTTTTGCACTCTCCTCTCCTGGCAATAAATCGATGAAGAGACGATAAGAATGCTTCAGTAGAGAGGTCTGATACCATTTCCAGATGGACAGCCTTTGTGGAAAAACAGACAAAGATTGCAATATACACCTTTTGGCTTCTGCATCCCCTTGAACGACGTGGTGTTGCCATGAATGGTCCTGCGTAGTCAACCCCCGAATTCCAAAATGCCTTTCCTTTCTGAAATCTCCCAGTTGGTAGACCTCCCATTAGCTGTTGAATAGGTCTTGCTCTGTGGCGTTTACAGTCAACGCAACCATGTACGAACCTTCGAATCGCGTTTCTTGCCCCCAAGATCCAAAACCTTCTCCTTATCACAGCTTCTACCAATTGTGGACCAGCATGCAGATATTTTAAATGAGTATCTTCCATGACCAGTCTCACAAAGTTTCCTTTGTTGGGAATAATAGCTGGATGACGTTGTTCATATCCAAAAGATGCATTATGAAGCCGCCCGCCAACACGAATGATGCCATCTTGATCAAGAATAGGATTTAGCTTCACGAGTTCCTTTCCGGAAATTTGTTTTCCTTCTTTAAGGTCCACAAGGTACTCACTAAAATATATGTTTTGAACTGCCTTCAACACACCAGTTAACGCCCTTTTTAATTCTATTGTAGTAAGCCAGCCTACAATAGGATCTTGCCATTCGCCTATTCCATATCTCTTGAAACGTTTATTTGCTACTTTAACCTTGCAATTGTTGATGAAACGAAAAATATTTGCAGTTATCCTAAGCAAACGATTTAATGACGAATACCTTTCCAAATAATTACAAGATTCTTCACAACAGACGGTACTCATTACTATCTTTCTCTCCTCCAGTGTTTTTTTGTCTACATTACCAGATGGAATCGAATCGAAAACCACTGTTGGTGCAAGTAAATATTTTGGGCCTCGCCACCAAAGTTGATGATTCAGCAACATACTACCAGATATCCCTCTTGAAGCGCAATCTGCAGGGTTATCATCTCCTCTGACATGAAACCAATATTCCTTTGGAACAACAGAGTTGATTGCTGCTACGCGGTTTGCGATGAAACTTGCAAATCTTCGAGGATTTCCGTTGATCCAGTGTAGGGTCACCATTGAATCAGTCCAACAATATACTTGTATGTCCTTGTATTCCGGTATCTCACGCAATTTAGCTACTAGTTTAGATAAGAGTTGAGGAGCACACAATTCTAATCTAGCCGTAACCAATATTGGATTAAGAGGTGCCACCTTTGCCTTAGCCGTAACAAAACTGGTCATGACTCTACCTTCACTGTCAACACTCCGCAAATATAAAACTGCACCGTAAGCATCCTCCGACGCATCCGCGAATCCATGCATCTCCCATGTTTCCTTGCAGTGAGGTACATACCTCGATATCTCAATCTGCTCGATGTTATTTAAGCCTTTCCGCAGCTCTTCCCATTTTTCAATGATGCTTATTGGCACCTGATCGTCCCATTCTACTCCCTTTTCCCATAAACGTTGAAGAAGGATCCTATAATTTATAAGATAGGGTGCCAAATATCCTAAGGGATCAAATATCCTAGCTGTTTCTGATAACAAGTTCCTCTTAGTAAAACAAGAGATTTCACGCCCTTGCACCTTGAATGTAAATGAATCCGTTACGGGATGCCATCTAAGACCTAATGTTTTAATAGACTGATTTGAATCTATAGACCAGCTCCAACTCGGTTCCCTTCTTTCGACCGGGATTCCGTTCAACAGACTGAGAGAGTTTGAGGACCATTTGCGAAGAATCAATCCACCCCTTTGTAGCAACTTGCAAAGCTGATCAACTACCCTCTGGGCCTCTTCTTCGTTGCTGCAGCTGAATATAAAATCATCCATGTAGAAGTTGTTAGCTATCAGAGCCGATGCTTCAGGAAAATTCTCTTCTTCATCTTCAGCCAGCTGTAACAGAACCCGAGTCGCCAAGAATGATGCTGGGGTCGTACCATACGTAATAGTATTCAACTCGTATTCATTAAGTACATCCGAAGGTGAATTCCTCCAAAGAATTCGTTGGAAACACCTATCTTGCGGATCCACCAACACCTGACGGTACATTTGAGCAATGTCAGCGCTTAGTGCTACCGGATTTATCATGAAACGCAAAAGGATGTGCGTCAAGTCGTTCTGCAGTACCGGGCCATTTAAAAGTTGAGAGTTCAAAGATTTACCACCGTACGGATTGCATGAGGCATCAAATACTACCCTTAACTTAGTTGTACTGCTTTCGGGTTTGATGACAGCATGGTGGGGTAGATAGTAACTATGATTTGAACACCCCTTTCCTGGTGCTATTTCAGTCATATGACCTAAGTACTGATACTCCTCCATAAATTGTACATAATGTTTTTGTAAATCCTTGTTCTTAAGAAACCTCCGTTCCATTGCCATAAGTCGCTGTTCTGCCATTAAGCGAGAATTGCCCTCAATAACTGCATCCTCCTTAAACGGAAGCCTAACAATAAACCTGCCATCGTCCATTCTCCTGTAGTGTTCTTTGAAATGTTTTTCACAAGGATGAAAATCATATGCTCGAGTGACAGCCGTCTTCGGCTCTTCTATTTCCCAAAAACGTTGGAGTGATGTATTTAAATCTTTTAATGTGTGAAAGACCTTCCTTCTCTGCTCTTGACCGTCACCGTCCTCGCTCGCTAAAACCCATCCGAATTCCGTTCCCATAGCTATGATACTGTTATCTTCATCAAATATTTTGTTACCATTGATCGATCTGAATGCTATACTAGCATTTAATAAAATATCTATGGATTTTGGAGTACAAAAGTCCGGGTCAGCCAACTGAATATCACCAAGCTGTGTTTTAACGTCCTAAAATATCTTGTGCTGTGGCAACCTTTGCGTGATAGTACCTAATATTGCTGCCTGAGTTGAAACCTTGAAGTCGTTAATTCTAGACTTCAATTCTAAATTTATAGAACCCCGAACCTTGGTTTCCCTATCTCCCACGGCATCAATAATTAGATCTGAATGGCTTCTTTTTAGACCCAAATATTGAGCACTAGCCTCCGTTACAAGCGATACCTGCGAACCGGAGTCTAGTAATGCTTGACATGGCTTGTAGACACCCCAATTGTCCTTGACTAAAACGATTGCGGTTGGCAGTAAGTTGTATCTTTTAGGAGTTTCCAAATACTTATTGATACTAGCTGTTAGGACCCTGGCTGAACCTTGAGAATTACCAACTTCTCCATCATTTTTGTCCACCCTTTCACCTTCACCTTCCACAGTAGATATGCCTAAAACTACCGACGCTGCGCCTCTGTTATTTGGTTGGAATTCTGTATGTATCAGGGTATTGTGTTTTCCCTTGCACTTCCTACAGGTAGATGACTTACAGTCTTTTACAGAGTGCCCTGAGTTAAGACAGTTATAACACAGGCGGTTTTGAGCTATAACTGTTCGCCTTCCGTTTAGATCTAATTTTGTGAACTGAGGACATATGCTCACAAAATGACTTTCCTTGCACATCACGCATGCTAAGCAAATTGCAGAATGGACAGTCTGTCGGTTTGTCTTATTTGTTGAACTCGGAATTCGTTTATTTGTTTGGAATGACTAGTTCGAATACCCTAGCTGATAGAAACTGCATCATCTCGTCGAATGTTGGAGCCTTAACGTTAGCTGTTTGTCTTGCCCATAGCTGTTTTGACTCGCTATCTAGTTTCGACAAGATAACATAAATAAGCCAATAATCCCAATGCTCTGTTGGCACCTTCAACGACTTAAGCCCGGATAACGATTCCTTGGTTGTACTGAACAGAGCCCTAATGTTACTTGCCGACGGAGAAGACCCTACACTTGGCTGCTCCATTAAAGTCCTAACATACGATTCTATTATGATTTTTTCCTTGTCATACATACTGTTTAAATCGTTCCACGCCTGTTCATAATTCGCGTCAGACACATTAATGTGTCTTCACCCTTTAGAGACAATTTAAGGTACTGTAGCTTCTGAGCACCTGACAAAGTTTTAGACTGGTGTATTATCGTAGTGAAAAGATCCTTAAAAGTAGGCCATTCCTTATATTCGCCCGCGAATGTTGGAATTGAACATGGGGGTAACTTAGTACCACTGTGTGTTTGGGATGAAATCCCGGTAACATTAGCTTCTGAAAGTCGAGTTAGCGCGGCCGCGATTGAAGCTTGATTAGTGGAAATAAGTCGCACAGACTCCTCAAATTCCGGTGGTATGCTCTGAACGTGGTGAACGCTTGTCGATTCTGCCGAAACAGACAATCGGCCCGGATTTATTTTATTTGTACACCAGGTTTTTATAGTATAGTATTTGTTTTCAAACTCCTCTCTGACGCTTTCTTCTTCAATTAACTCTTCATCATTCAACAATGCCTCTATTTCCATCTGCACTTGTTCGAATGCCTGCATGTTTTCCTCCAATTTGACAAGCCGCGTATTTGCGTCTGCTGCGGTAATTGTTTCATCCGCGTTTTCCCTAAAATATTTTTCGAGTCGGCTGAGGATTCCCTTGTATGTTCCCCTCCTCTTTCTCAGTGCCTCCATTTTATAACGATTTTTTTGTATAAAAATTAAATAAAAGACGGTACTCACCCGTGTTTTTTACTTATAGTACGAGTATGTAAATATATAAAAATAACGACAAATTTCCCAAACAGCTATCAAATTTGTCAGTCTCACTTGTATGGCCACTACTGTGCTTCAAATATAAAATGAGCACAACAAGTTTTTATACACTCTCTTGCACAGTTTTCTCCTTCCACTTATTTAACCGTTTGGTTTTTGCACTAACACAGTCTTGTTTCGTTTCGTTTTGTTTCTATGCCTTTTGCCGTTTGGCTTTTTTCACCGCAATTTTAAAAACTCCCGTTGCACCTTTTTATGTATATCGAACCAGCCAATTTTTTATATATTTTCTTGTCGCATACCGATTTTAGATTTTTTTTTTGTAATGGATTTTTCCTTTTTTAACTAATTCGAAGCTTAGTTGACACTTTGAACTTTGTTAGAAAATTCTTAAGCTCACGTTCACCACACAACATACCACCGCACGCCGCCACCGCCGCTTCGCCACACCGCACACCGAAACCGAGGGAATCAAACACTTTTAATAAATTTTTACCGATCCGGCTCGAAGGACCAATGTTTGCGCTTCCAGCACTTAGGATTTCGCGATACTTAATCGCCGTTTCCTTGAAATCGTTTCCCTGTAAGAAAATTGTCCTCTCGAAATAAAATACGACCGTCCGCTTCAAAGGTTGACTTTATTCTGGTGTGTACTGATTATACAGTACAGACCATATTTTTCAATTTAGTACAAACAAAAATTAGCACATTTCAATTTCTAAACATAAGTGTTTTGTGTGCTAAATTTCAAATTCTATTTTGTGAGTTTTCAATGTTGTAATTTTTATTAATTTTTATTTATTTTATTAATTTTTGTCTATAATTTGTTTTTAATTGCAATAAAATAATAGATGCCCCTGAAGAAGTTGGAAAAAGCCAACGAAACGTCGGGAAAAGGATAAAATAAAGTTTTTTTATTTGCATTCGGAAACCACTGATCTGTAAGCCTGTCAACACATACATATTTTCAAAATTAATTTCTTTATAGTCACAACAATTCAGTGTGAACAACCTCTATCCGCAGCGGAAGTGTTTGTGGGTCAAGCGATATCTGCGTTGTCGACAATGCGAACACAATGTCATCAAGCCGGAGTACCATTCAGGGTCGATCAAGTATCGCATTCAATTGTTCGCTAACTATCATGTGCCCGAAGTTCTGCTTGTGCGTTGTGAAAAGCCACTGAAGCCTGGCACGTCCACTCAATCAATCCTCAAGCTAACTAACCCAAATATGCACGATATGACCACAACCATTATGGAGCTGCCAACCAAGGAAGAAGAACGGCGAATGATTGATTTCGAATAAAAGACGACCGTGCTGCAGCAACATCGACTTCATCATTGAACACGAGTCTATCGAGGCAGACATAACTGATGAGGAACCACCTTGCGTTAAAAGTCCCGCCAACGCCATTCTAGAGATGTTGGATTCTTCGTTTGTCCTAAATCAACGTGACGATTCAAAGGAATTCGACGAAGGAGTTCAAGTTCAACGAGAGAAATCAAAGTAAAAAACAGAAAATTCTAATTAGAAATTCCTATTCTATGTTGTTTCTCTAATTTTTTTTATAGATTCATCACTTGGAGAAAGTTGAAATTGAACTTTACACCTGAAGAAGGACTCAAACCAGGCGATGATGTTACTGTTGGTTTCTTGGTGCAATATACCTATGTGAATACAGTTACAAACATGCCCGAAAAGAAAGAAACTTAAAAACACGCATTATCATCGAAAGTTGTTGTAAAAATTGGTCAAATTGAAGCCTAGATTTATTTCTATATATACAAAATAATCTTTTTTGGAACGACTCAACAGCAGTATCAGCAACTGCAGAATAGTCAGGCAATTCAGGTTAGTAAATTAACTTACGAGTGATCCAAACAGGAATATTTAAAATTATATGATTCTTTAGGGCTTCCCGCTGCCGCCGAGGCTGACACCGCCTGAATAGAAGAGGTAGCTGATACGAATTCCGGCTTAGAAGGAACTTGTTGGGACAATATAGAACCTCCTTAATTACGGGAGTCGGAAATCATTGGTAAGCTTTTTTAAAAAATGAATTATAAATAAATTAAATATAAAATAATCTAGTATGTACTATTTTAGAATTCCCTGTAATTTTAAGAAACTTAAAGACTGACGAAATAGAAGCTGAATTCCATGAATTCATAATTCCTATTGAATCACCAAAGCTAAACGACTCAAGAAGCCACATATTTTCAATCAATGCATCAACTTACCATATTCCAGAAATGGTAAAATTATAACACATCAATTTGTGACAATTTTACTGACCAGAATTCTCATGATGGCAAGGCTACTTCAAAGTAAGTTTCACATTAACAACAAAACTTAAAAGCACTAATTGATGTGTTTTTTTTTCAGCTACAAATCAAAACGAAGCTTAGAAGTCGATTTGACTTCTGCCGTTCTGCCGTTCAGTTGATTCGACTATATGCTTAGAATCTCATCCATAATTAGTAAAAATTCGTCGTGGCGTACCTAGTTTTTAAATGAAGTTGTAATTTTTCAAAATTGTATGTAATTAAGTATAATTTTTGTTTTTAAAATTCAATGCTATTATAGATTATAGGTTTTAAAATGTATATTACAACTATGAATGTAGATTCCCAAATTGAGTGAAATTAAATCTAAATCTAAATTGAAAATCAAGTGAAATTGTTTTCAGGGTTCTATCATTATATGATATATATATCAAAAAACATTTTGATTGACTGTCATAATTTTTATAATTTATTTTGTTTTGTTCTTTTAATTGTTTTAGTTTTATTTTGTTCTTTTAATAAAATAAACATACAAAATATGAGTGTTGTATTCATTTCTACCGTTTTCCAAGTTCAAAGTTTTAAAGCAAAAGTATGATATAAAAAAGTTGCTTGCTGACGGATGCATCTAATTCAATAGATATTGGTGATGGAGCGTAAGTAATGGAAATTAAAATATAAACTTTTTTGCTATTTTTTAAGATTTTTATCGTATTACCGGATTAATGAAGACGATTTCGAATGTTATTAGAAACGGTTGCGGGATATCTTGAGAGATTTGCGATTTGTTTTGGAAGGTACTTTTCAAAGACCGGCTGGGAAAGACTCTCATGTTGCTATGTGTGGAAAGTTTTGGCACGAGTCTTTAAAGTTTTAGAAAGTTTCATGACTTTGGATCTAAAAGCCGTATATGTATGTTACGAGCATGCCACAAAGCTATAATAGAATTAGTTTTGATATTTAAGGGAACATTAATAAAAAATTTACGTTTTCGATTATTGAAGGATACAATAAAATTAAATAACATAAAAGCTGATATTTCATTAGTTATTCGCTATGTTTCAAAGCTTTTTTTAATAATTTACAGGCTTTGAAGGGGTTATTAAAACCCTTTATGTTTTGTTAAATCACTGTGCGAGCGTCACGAAAATAGGGAAGGAATAAAGAGGAGATACCGGTGCACATTAGTCTTAAAGTTTTTGTAAAAGTTGGTCAAATTGAAGCCTAGATTTATTTCTATATCTAGAAAATAATCTTTTTTGCAAACAACTTGTTTATATATTTTAAGCTATAGTGTAATTTTTATATATTGTATATTCTAATGTTTCTTTGCTGACTAGGATTATTTTTATTCAAAATTATTTATGCTTTACTTTACCTATGCGCAGTGTTAATAATAAAGGAACAGCTTTCATCTAATTAAGATGTTTATTTGTTTTGAATTCAAAGATTTTGGTGCTTTTTGCTTCAGGGGTTGAATCAAGTGAATTTTGAAGAATATACAAATGGTAATGTACAAATTGATCGGATTAGCCAATATAAAACATCCCATTTTTGGTTGTTTGGGGGCAGCACAACTCAAACCTTGAACAAAATGGGACCTACATAATTAAAATGTTCGTTGGAATTTTTACCCGCCCATGAAATTTTTAAACGCTATAAATTTTGCACTGTTTTTTGTTTGCTCGTTTTTCTAATTGGAAAAAAATCATACGTTAAAGTAAATTTCATATTTTTTAAATTATTCACGTTTCAAACTTCTTTTTCTTCTTGTTTTGGTTTATCACGTTCGTGTGTTCGCGATTTAATGTGGTCAACAGACTCATGAGTCTTCATTTAATTCTACCTCAAGTTTCAAAAAACCTTGATTGTAACTCTTATGGTTTTAAATAGTTCGTTTGAGATAATTTTTGATGCTGATTACGAATCTAAACTTCGATTTTAGCTACATGTGCTCAAACTGAAGAACACCATTTTTCAACATTATTTTTGTATTTGTTCAATGTACTACAAGATAAAAAGTACGAAACAAATTTAAGCGAAATATTGAATAAAGATATTGTAGATTTAGAAAATCATCACATTTTTTTTTTGAAAAAAGCTACTTCATGAATTTAGTGAGCCTCGAAAAGCCTTATATGAATGTATATTATGTCACTAATTATAAGGTTGAGTGCCGAATGGAATTTAAAAGCATATTTGTATTAATTTCATTTTCTTTAAAAACATGATTAACAAACCAAGAAGTCTACATGTTTAATGATTAAAATAATTCTTTATCACAAAAAAGAATACAATACAATATTATTATAAAAGACTTTTAATTAATGTAAAATTTAATATGGATATAAGCTAAACAAATTGTTTTTATTCATATGCTCATCCTTGCCAACAAAAAGGAGACATTTAACATTTTGAACTAATAGATAGAAATGGTAGGTGATGTTAGTGCTGATGCTCTAACCGTAGTATTGAAATTGGCCATCGTTTTAAACACTATCCACTGAAATAACATTATTCAGATACATATGTCTTTAGTTTAGAGAACTCTTAAAATATGCTCACTTTTTCCTACTGCTTAACGTTTATTAGCTATATTATCAGCTGTGCGCATACGTTTCATTGAAGTTGTTCTTGTTGACTGTTACGAGATGAGGATGATGATGTATCTGAAGCAGAACCACTAGATTTTGAAGATAAGACAAATTATACTTGAGTTAAATTTAAAAAATACAATCTCTCATCTCAACCGGAACTACTTGTAACACAATGCTTTCTCTTCGTGTTATCGGTGGTGGACTTTTGTGTGAGCTGCTATTGTGACGACGTCTGTACTCTGGACTTGGAGATCGATTTGATTCAGAACTTGAACCAAATTTTAAACTTGTTGAACTGGTATAAGATGCATTACTGCTACAGCTACGTCTGTCACGGCGATTTTTACCGCTTCTCTCACTATTCAAAAGAGCACAACCACCAGGAAACTTGGAAAGCATCAAAGGATCATTCCATTCACCACCCCGGCCTGGGAGTTTAACTTTTTGTACAATCACTTCACATGTTGGACGCAAACCTGTCTCGTCCTCATAATGAGACGTCATATGTGCTGGCAGTTCTCTGTATCTAGCACTGCGGTCATAAGGATCTTGTTGCAATTTTGTTTCCCGATAGTTATTAATATAAAATTATAAAAGAAATTAATAAGACAATTAAAACAAACGATAAGAAAAATGAAAACACTTTATAAATTTAACCGCGAAAGATGTAATGAAATGTGATTATGCCGAACTGTCAAATAATAGCGGCGAAGAGGCAAAAATTGCAACAGGCAGCAAATAAAGTGCTGCCACCACGACGAGCTCAGAATGGGGTGGGTTCAGCAATTATAAAATTAATCAACGAATCGATTAATTAAAGTTGCGGATGATTGGAATATCAATTTGATATCAAGATTATTGATTTATTTAGTGATTGCCACAGGGGCGTTCTTACGTTTCGTAAGAAAGAGGGCGCCAGCAATTTTTTTCTCTGAAATATATATAAAAAAAGGAAATTGCAAACCTTTAACATGAACAAAGAAAAGAAACACCAACGAAACAATAAAACCACTATAGAAATAAAAAAAGAACAAAATGGATACCTTTTTAGATAAATTTATTAATTTAAATCTGCCTGAGAAACCTTGCAAAAGCAGGATAAAAACTCAGGATCTTTTCCACAAATTAAACAAAAGATTTCATGAACCATGGACCGTTAAGGTCTTAATTTCCCATCAATAAAATTTTGGGATAAAGAAAAACTCAACACACAATAAAAATGTTTACTTATCTTTTTCCTTTTTCCGGTAGACTTCCCAACTAGTTATGTATTTTTCCTTTCCTTTCCTTTTCTCCTTAAAAATTTTTTTTTCTTCCTTACTTTTTTTTCTTCACGAACGACACTACTAACTTTTAATCAATTTTCCTCAATTTTTTTTTTTCTCACACAGTCTTTGTTTGATATCACCAAATTTTTTTTTGTCTGATCTTTTCACTTTGGATGGTTGCTAAGAATTGACGGCCAGATTCCAAGATCTGTCCTGTCTCTTCTTTTCATCTCCCGCCATTTTAGCTTTCAGCCAATATGGAGTGGCGGATTTCTATCACATCATCAACAGCCAATCGGAGATCGGCTTGTTGATCTCAACTTGTGATGAAATACTCGCGATCCTGCTTACTCGCCTTTTCCTCTCACAGCTAAATGCAAGTCATCCTGGAATTCGCCGCCCACTGGATTCACTTCCAGGTCACGACGATTCCAGGAGCTGCATTCAGCCACCCCCACTTTCTACTTCGATATCGAAACAAGACTAAGAAACTTAAAATTGAGAAAAATCTTTTCCTTTACTTTAACTGAACTTTAACTTTGACTTACTAACCGCGCGAAAGGAAAGAAAAAGAAAATAGTTACAATTTGAGATCTGTTAACTAAACCCCGACTAAGTTTCCCGAAACTTAACCGTCCATAAGTCCATGAAATCTGTTTCAAGTATTACAATCTTTCTTTTTTTTTAAAATTAACATACTCAACATTGAAAAAAGTTAACAATATACGCAAAAGAAATAAAATATGTACAAAATGAATTTAACAAAAAAAAACATACATTTACAATTTTCATAAACTTTAAGTTGGGCCGTAGGCCATTCTCCATTTGGAGTGACTTCACATGAAACTTCTCCGTACGCACCCACCAGACTGTCCATCTGGTTTGGTTTCACTTGAATGGAAACCAACCTTCTTTTGAAACCTGAAATGAGACTTGGTATTTTTTTCCTCACGAAAATGACAGAGAGAACCATGGTCAGAAGGACTATGGCCGTCCCGCTCTCTCTCATCCTCGTGTAGAAGGAATTGTGACATTTGTCAAATTAAATATTGTAAACAAAACGAAGTGGATGCAAAATGCATCGTCTTAGTTAAAAATTAAAATTAATATTCAATTAAAGTAAAAAGAACTTGTTGCGTTCATTTATAACGCAACAAATCCCACCCTTTCCTCCTTGAAAAGGTGTTTGTTCATAATACAAACAAGATTACTTAAAAAGGGACTTCCAATATTTATTCATTTTCCGATAACGACGTAAAAGGCTTCAGATCTTTTATGTGCCAAGTGCCACGATCTTTGCCGTTGTCATCTTCCAGAACATAAGTCCAGGGAGATAACCTTTTTGAAATTTTAAAAGGGCCCACAAACTTTGGTGCCAATTTAGCCGCATAGTAGTTTGCCGCATCGGACAAAACAAAATTTCTTCGCCATACAAGGTCATTTGGGAGATATTGAGTATCTCTCCTCCTGAGATTGTATGTCTCGGCGGACTTCCTAACCGCCATTTTTAATTTTGCAGCTATCTCTAATCTCAACTTCTTGAATCGTTCTTCAATGGTTCCTCCTTCGACTCTCCTATTCCCTTCGATACTCCCACTCCTAATACCTTCGTAGTTCCCACTCGTTGACATCTCTTTTCCAAAGTTTGCATAATACGGACTAACCCCTAAAACCTCATGTTGAGATGTGCGTATAGCACAAGCTACCTTAGCTAACTGAGAATCCCAGACTCGGTGATTCTCTGAAACATACGCTCTCAAAGTTGTCTTGATGATTTGATTAATCCTTTCGGCAGGATTAGCCTGTGGATGGTAATGCGGAGTAAACCTAATTTTCGATGAATAACCCTCACAAAGTGTCCTTAACTCCCTACTCTTGAACTGCGGACCATTGTCACAAATGACAATTTTTGGAACTCCAAATAACAGAAAAACGTTATCTTCTAATTCTTTACATACCGCCTTTGCGGTGGCTGTCCTAAGTGGAAACAATAAAGGAAATTTGGTAGTAAGATAATCTACTACTGTTAGAATATAAATAAATCCTCTATTGGACTTAGGTAATGGCCCTACTAAATCTACGCTAATCATCTCCCAAGGAGATGATGCTCCTACTCTCTCAGTCATAAGACCGGCTGGTTTGTCATTGATCGGTTTCATTTGTTGGCATATACTGCATTTCCTAACATATTTAGTGACGTCTACTCTCATTTTAGGCCAATAATATTTAGCTCCTACTCTCGCGAACGTTTTTCTAACCCCCATGTGTCCCGCTAGTGGACTATCGTGACACTCTTTCAAAACTCCTATCCTATCTTTCTTTCCGACTACTAACTTCCACTCTTCGTTATTGTCATGCACGATCACATGATTTGACTTTACAAATTTGTACAACCTGCCACCCAAGGGTCCTTATCCTCATCTGAAATCCCAGCTAACTCTGGAACTCCCCGAGATAACATGTCTGGTACTACATGTTCTTTCCCTTTCCTATGAATGATTTCAAAATCAAACTGTTGGAGCCGAACTGCCCAACGTGCAAGTCTACCCTGTGGATCTTTGAGATTGCTCAACCAAATCAAAGAATAGTGATCCGTTACGACCGTAAACCGAACTCCTTCGATATAAGGCCGTAACTTCTCGACCGCCCATAAAACTGCCAAACATTCCTTTTCCGTAGTGGAATAATTTCTTTCACTCCTATTGAGTGACCTACTTAAGTAACAAATTACTTTTTCCCCCTCTTCAAATGTTTGGGTGAGTACGGCCCCGATGCCGTAGTCGGATGCATCTGTCTGAACGACAAATGGAAGCTTGAAGTCTGGACATGTCAAAATTGGAGCCGTGATTAAGCATTCTTTTGCTTTCCTGAAACTATCTTCACATTCCTGTGACCAAACGAATTTCCTACTCTTTTTCAACAAATCTGTCAAAGGCCTAACTAGTGTTGCGAAATTCGGTACGAAGCGTCTGTACCATGAAACTGTCTCTATGAAACTCCTAACTTGTTTTACATTTTTAGGTGCAGGAATTTTGATCATACCATCTACTTTTTCTGGGTCCACGTGTAACCCGTTTTTGTCGACTACATAACCTAAAAACTTGAGTGAAGGTCTACAAAAATTGCATTTGTCGCGGCCTTCTTTCAACCCCGCCTCTCGTAATCTCCTAAGAACCTCACTTAAAATCTCTAAGTGTTTGTCAAATGTATCTGTGACGATAATGATATCATCCAGATACACGAAGACAAACGGTTCCAACTCAGGCCCTAACACACTATCGATGAAACGCTGCCATGTTGCAGGCGCATTGTGTAATCCAAAAGGCATTCTTTTGAATTGAAATAGACCCCTACCAGGTACCGTAAAGGCAGTGTACTTCCGCGATTCCAATGCCATTGGAATCTGCCAGTAAGCGGACTTAATGTCCAACGATGTTAAAAATTTGGCATTCCTAAGTTTGTCTAAAATAGCCGAAATTATCGGCAACGGATACGCATCCCTTTCTGTAACCTGGTTAACCTTCCTAAAGTCGACACAAAACCTAAAACTATCATCTTTTTTCCTAATGAGAACAATTGGGGAAGCCCAAGGACTGTTTGATTTCTCAATCACGCCCTCTTCCAACATCTCCTGAAGTGACCTATCTATGTGTTCCTGCATTGCCGGTGAAACCGGATAATACCTTTGTTTAATAGGCTCCGACGAAGTTTTGATGACATGTTCTACCATTGTTGTTACCCCTAATCCCTCTGGCATATTCTTGAAAGCATTCTCGACTAAATTCTTTAGTTTCCCTTTCTGATCCTCGTCTAATTCAGACTCCTCTGTGATAGACGTAGTATCTATCGAAGCCACTATCTCCTGGCTCGAAAAACTCCACATGTTTGAACGTAAATCCGGGACTATACCCGATAATGCCCAAAAATCGGCACCTAAAATCAACGCATGTGGTAGGTTGGGAATGACTAAGCATTCAATCAAAATTGACCTACTCTCTACAACAATTCTAACACTCCTATACTTGCACCATCTGCTAAATGAACTTCCCTAACATTTGACCTATCTAATTGTAATCCTACATCTTTTAAAACACGCCATGCGTCCCTACAAATTATCGTTCGCGATGCTCCAGAATCTAGTAATCCTAAAAACCTAAAACCATAAATATTAACTCCTAAAAATGGACGTCTATCTATACCACTAGAATCTAATGTGAAACCTAACCTAACTTTGCAAGCCAAATGGTCGCCAGCAGGCAACCTTCCTAACTCTGACGCCGGCGCTCTTGTCCTGCTGGCCCAAGAGTCCGTTGCCCGTTTCCCGACGAGCAGCGTCTACAATTTTGCCTTGTGGTCCCTACAGTACCACAACCAAAACAGGGCCTAGGAGCGGAACAGGTATTAGCGAAATGGCCTTCCCTGTTACACTTAAAACAACGATTGTTTCTATTGGGAGGGGGATCAGGATTAACCGCAACTCGAGTATCCGATACCGAGGCGATATAAGCAACATCCGGCTCCAAAGCCGACCTGTTGCGATAAGAGGGTGGAGGAACGAACGACTCGACATTTGCCCTAATGGTTTCCAGCCTTCTGCCCAAGGCCACCAAATCATTGACTGACTTAATGTCAGCTAAACCTAGCTGTGTCTGGTAAAATGGAGCGATATTCTTCATGAGAATAGCCAACTTTCTGTTCTCACTCAGAGGCTCCGAAAAACGTTTGAAAAGAGTCTGCATGAGCGCAACGTACATGCCTATTGACTCTTCCTTACCCTGGGTTCGACGCCTGACCTCATCCAACAAGAGATCATCATAGTTGGAGGGTAAAAACTCCAACTTTAATTCCCTAACTAAATCTTTCCATGTTAAAGCCGTGTCCCTAATCGCCCTAAACCAAAGAAGCGCCTTCCCAGTAAATAAATCCACCGCTGACCTGTAAATTGCTTCCTCAGAAACACCACGAGCTTCCCTTAATTCCTCGATTCTTTCAATAAAAGAGTTCACTGATGAACCACACCGTTCACCAGAGAACTGCACGTTCCACTTGTATGGTCGCTCGGGATTCCGGTCACGGGGTGTATCACCCTGTAGTTGGAACCCACTAGAGCTCGTTCGTTGGCCGACTGACGCAGCTGGCGCATCCAAATCTGCTGTCGACATTGATGATTGATTATTATTATTATTGTTATTATCATTAAAATTTTTAGGAGGTTCCATCACCTCCTCTACCTCGGACAATTTCGCCATCAAAAGCAAAATGTCCCCCCTTAAATCCGCTACCTCGTTAACCTCATCCGAAGATTCGGCCTTAGCCCTAGAGATCCTACCCAACGACCACTCGATTTTTGTCAACACCTTCTGGTAATCCGACGACTTCGGATTTTTTGATACGTTCGGAAGCAAATCCCTAATCTCCAAAACTTTCGCCCTAACCGCTTTTGAATCCTCTTCAAATGAGTATGGATAGTGAGGACTATCCGAAGAAATTGAACCAGTCCGTTCCAACATGCGACTAGCCCTGAGGGTCATCCTCATCTCGTCTACCTTAGACCCTTCCTTCAGGCCCCTAGCCCGCAACTCATAAACGAGTTCTTCTTTCGAAAGCCTATTAATGTCCATCCTAGCAAAGCAAAAGTATTTCCAAAAGAAGACTACAAAAACAAATTTTATTTAAAACCGTCGATACAAAAAGAAAGAATTAAAACAACTACGACTATTATGCCCAATCAAAAAAAATAAAATTCCAAAACGATCAATGTTTAACAAAAAAGAAGAAAATCTTAAAGAAAATCTCAACCTCAACTTAAACAAATAAAAAAATTAGTAATAGAAAGAGAAAACAATATGGTAACACCAGAAGAAGGTAATATTGAAATTAATTCTAAGGGATTAAAAAGAATCACTATGGTCGCCCCAACAAAAGACCAAATAAATTTTCAGAAATCCTAAAAGAAAATCAATACAATAGTCCCAGCAAAATTATTTTAAAATTAATTTTAAGAAAATAAATAAAGTTAGTATGGTAACCCCCAGAAACGAAAAAGAATCGAATAAATTTATAAAAAAAAACTAAAAGAAAATCAATAAAAAAGTTAAAATTATTTAAAATAAATTTTAAGAAAACAACAAAAAAATTACTATGGTAACACCAATAAGAATTAAATAAATTTTAAGAAAACCTACAAAAAATATGACTATGGTAACCCCAGCAAAAATATATTAAAATTAATTGCAATCAAAAATAAGTTAATATGATAATATCAATAAAAACGAATAAATTTAAGAAAACCTACAAAAACTCAGTATGGTAACACCAGAAAAAAAATTATATTCAAATCAATTTTAAGAAACAAAAGAACCGTCAATAGAAAAAAACTTGAAATTATTAACACGGAAATTATGCGAATTGAATATATGTATGTATTATGTGTATATCTGTATATAGATATGTAGAAGGTCACCTTCAAAATCAACCCCCAAATCTCAAATCACTATTATATATAAATATATAAATAAATATATGTATTTATGTATTTCTTTAATCAAATTAATAAATTCCAAATTTATCAAAGAAAAATAAAAAACAATAAAGGAAAAACACTCACTCAATTCAATACCGAAAACCTTTCCAATTAACTGGACAATTTCCACCACTGCACTGCTTCAATTCCCAATCACACAGTTTTTCCGTAATTTATCCTCACTGATTCTCCGTAAAATTTTGCACCTTCAACCTGCCAACCAAATTGGGTTAATTTTTGGAAGAATTTCCACCACTGTTCCACTTCGAATTCCACAAAATTTTTCCTTAATTGAACTTCACAAATATCCTATATAAAAAAAACAAAAGGAATTAGTAAAACTTTTTCAATGATAACACAAAAGAACTAAAAGTCACAAAACTTAGCTAAAGAACAAAAAAAAAACCAGACACTAAGACACCGCAAACGATTCCCAAAAACAACAAGAAATTAATTTTCACAGGCCCAGCACAAGATATCCAAAAGAATTAAGTACGATTTTTTTTAAACAAGCCCCACGTTATGGGCGACAATTTGTTGCAATTTTGTTTCCCGATAGTTATTAATATAAAATTATAAAAGAAATTAATAAGACAATTAAAACAAACGATAAGAAAAATGAAAACACTTTATAAATTTAACCACGAAAGATGTAATGAAATGTGATTATGCCGAACTGTCAAATAATAGCGGCGAAGAGGCAAAAATTGCAACAGGCAGCAAATAAAGTGCTGCCACCACGACGAGCTCAGAATGGGGTGGGTTCAGCAATTATAAAATTAATCAACGAATCGATTAATTAAAGTTGCGGATGATTGGAATATCAATTTGATATCAAGATTATTGATTTATTTAGTGATTGCCACAGGGGCGTTCTTACGTTTCGTAAGAAAGAGGGCGCCAGCAATTTTTTTCTCTGAAATATATATAAAAAAAGGAAATTGCAAACCTTTAACATGAACAAAGAAAAGAAACACCAACGAAACAATAAAACCACTATAGAAATAAAAAAAGAACAAAATGGATACCTTTTTAGATAAATTTATTAATTTAAATCTGCCTGAGAAACCTTGCAATAGCAGGATAAAAACTCAGGATCGTTTCCACAAATTAAACAAAAGATTTCATGAACCATGGACCGTTAAGGTCTTAATTTCCCATCAATAAAATTTTGGGATAAAGAAAAACTCAACACACAATAAAAATGTTTACTTATCTTTTTCCTTTTTCCGGTAGACTTCCCAACTAGTTATGTATTTTTCCTTTCCTTTCCTTTTCTCCTTAAAAATTTTTTTTTCTTCCTTACTTTTTTTTCTTCACGAACGACACTACTAACTTTTAATCAATTTTCCTCAATTTTTTTTTTTCTCACACAGTCTTTGTTTGATATCACCAAATTTTTTTTGTCTGATCTTTTCACTTCGGATGGTTGCTAAGAATTGACGGCCAGATTCCAAGATCTGTCCTGTCTCTTCTTTTCATCTCCCGCCATTTTAGCTTTCACCCAATATGGAGTGGCGGATTTCTATCACATCATCAACAGCCAATCGGAGATCGGCTTGTTGATCTCAACTTGTGATGAAATACTCGCGATCCTGCTTACTCGCCTTTTCCTCTCACAGCTAAATGCAAGTCATCCTGGAATTCGCCGCCCACTGGATTCACTTCCAGGTCACGACGATTCCAGGAGCTGCATTCAGCCACCCCCACTTTCTACTTCGATATCGAAACAAGACTAAGAAACTTAAAATTGAGAAAAACCTTTTCCTTTACTTTAACTGAACTTTAACTTTGACTTACTAACCGCGCGAAAGGAAAGAAAAAGAAAATAGTTACAATTTGAGATCTGTTAACTAAACCCCGACTAAGTTTCCCGAAACTTAACCGTCCATAAGTCCATGAAATCTGTTTCAAGTATTACAATCTTTCTTTTTTTTTTAAAATTAACATACTCAACATTAAAAAAAGTTAACAATATACGCAAAAGAAATAAAATATGTACAAAATGAATTTAACAAAAAAAAACATACATTTACAATTTTCATAAACTTTAAGTTGGGCCGTAGGCCATTCTCCATTTGGAGTGACTTCACATGAAACTTCTCCGTACGCACCCACCAGACTGTCCATCTGGTTTGGTTTCACTTGAATGGAAACCAACCTTCTTTTGAAACCTGAAATGAGACTTGGTATTTTTTTCCTCACGAAAATGACAGAGAGAACCATGGTCAGAAGGACTATGGCCGTCCCGCTCTCTCTCATCCTCGTGTAGAAGGAATTGTGACATTTGTCAAATTAAATATTGTAAACAAAACGAAGTGGATGCAAAATGCATCGTCTTAGTTAAAAATTAAAATTAATATTCAATTAAAGTAAAAAGAACTTGTTGCGTTCATTTATAACGCAACAATCTTAATCTTCGTAGATTGGAAGTGGTGGTCCTAGGGCAAACGAGGCGGAATCAGACCGGTTGGTTCTTGATAATTCTGATGTCTTGGATATTGGATATTATGGAACAACCTTTAAATAAGTACTTCAATCAATTCAAATCCGTTTTGGATCTTAAATTTACTTACTTCTGGTGGTGTAGCTGTTCTTGATAGTTGTTGAGTAGTTCTTTTTCAAAATCGGACTTCTTAGCATCTTTCTCCTTCTTCTTGGCATCTTCGAGATTCATCTTTGCATTGCACAGGTGGTGAATCATGACCTGCCTGTGCTATTTTTACCAAATGCTTCAATTTATTCAGCTTTTATTTGAACCAATTGGCTTAGCTATGGATGGCTAGGAAAAGTGTCAACAAATAGAGCGATCCCTCAACTTCATAGCCACATTTACGACTTGTTTATCCTGCTCGACAAATAAAGCACTTTAGACCGGTTTCGGAATATAGCGATTTGATTGTTAGGAACAAAATCTTATCGTGGTGTATTTCTACTAAAAAAACAAAAGAATATTCATATAATTTGATTTTAAAATGAATGTGACGAACACACTTACCTTGAACTTGTACCTCTTCGTGGCCGATAATTTTTCGCTCCAGAGTAGACATGTTGGCGTTGTAACTTCCTTCAGGGAACATTCTCCTTCTGCTGCAACATTCTCCATGATTTCTCCTTCATCTGAGGAGTGAATTAAGTGCAAATTCATTATATATTTTATTTAAATAACAAATTAATATTTTGGATTTAAATTGTTTTACCTTCATTTGCTTTACTGGTAATGAATTTTGTTTTGTTTACATTTTGTTGAGTTGTCAAAATTCTCACCTCGTTGTTAATCTGTCAAAACTGAGCCGAACTCAAATTGGGCCACGTTTTCATTGCAGTTCTAGGGTGCGCCTATACTTTCTGCATGATTTTTTCTGTTTTTAGCGAAACTTTTCATAAAAATCATAGAATTTGTTTGCCAAAAGCAGTCAAATATTATTTTTAGCACAGTTTTCACTAAAAAGAAGTTGCAAAATTCATTTTTCTTAAAATATTGCATTCATTTTTAAATTTTTGAATTCAACGGATCTCTTTTTTGAACGGCTGAGTTCACCTCACATTGTTTTCCCCCTAATTGTGCAAACTGAACCAAAAAGCCTATACCAACTACATAGAATCTGGTTTTTCCCATAAGAAATGCACGGGACAACTAACACATGCTTACGCTAATAGGCAAAATTCGCTCAATTTAGTTGATGATGATCAAAAACACTCCATTACCAAGACCGGAATCTTTCGTACGTTTCACTCTCCAAAACCCGTTTGTTTACATTGTTGTATTTGTAATTTTGACAATTAGTCCATGAATAGATGTGAGCACAAACAAAAAAAAAACGATGCCGTGGGCTAGCGGCACTTTGCATAGCAAAAACAAAATGGAGGGGTTAATAAGTTTTTTTCAGGTTTTTCCTTTTACTTTTTTCGATGAAAAAGTTAGTTTTAGGCTTTAATTTTGGAGGCATTTTGTGGATAGTGAACCAATGTAAATTTTTGTCTTGAAAAAAGCATGTTCAACATCAGTTTATTATAATTAATTCACTAATTTACAGTAATCACTACGAAATTCTTTAAATTTCATAATAAACCTCGGATTTTTGTATCAAAGATGCGTTCGAAGAACCATCAAGTTAAGGGTGCGAGCGCAATTTTTGTATTAAATTCTAATAAATTTTCGTTAACGAACGGCCCAAATATTTTGTTTGCAACTAATTAAAATCTGTATCAATTTAATTAATCCAAGTATATTTATAGTTTGTTTTTAATGATTTAAGCTTGCAACTATTTTTCAATTCCATTATGATTAATAAATATTAAATTTAAAAAAAGAGTTATAATCGAAAAATATCTTATCCATAACATTCTCGATTGATGGAAGCATACATACATGTATTTGCTATCAAAAAAAAACTATGCATCAAAGGAACACCAATGTTTTAAAAAAATAATCAGAACGATTATAGCGAACCTGTTGAATAAATACAGAGCAAATAAAATGAAAATTTTGACATACATATATCACAAAATGAAAACGTCTTAAAATCGTTCTGAATTCATGCACAACTCATTCAATATATCAAGTAATCGACATTAATGTTTATTGTTGACGTACAGAAGTTTTTTTTAGTGAATTCCCACAGTTTAACGAAAAATATAATTTCCATTCATTCCTTAAAAATGTTTTGTTACCAAAGTTCAAGTTTACTTATTATTGTTTGAAGGGTATGTTTAGTAAAAGTGCTGCTAAAAATGAAACAAATTAATGAGTTTTACGTACATGTTTTTCTTAATATAGTAAATACTTCCATAGATTACATTTTATAAATGCAGTACATAGAAGAAAATATACATAAACAATAGTTTTCAGGTATAAAGCAGAGGTTAGTGTAGAAAAATAATTTTGCGAAAGCCAATAATATTTTAGGTATGTTCATTAAAGAAATTTCCGCTTCGGCTTACATTCATCAATTTTTAGAAAAAAAATTAGCATTAATAGCAGCCAATTATTTCATAGCATAATTAATTTTTCAGATTATAAAATGTCTAGAAATTTTCATACGCTACAAAATTCGTAATTTTATGCGTAAACATAGAAGATAACATTATTTAGTCAAGAAGTATGGATTTTGGCGCGTATACCGTTTTTTTTCTATTATTGGGTGTTCGGTTTCCCCATACTGGAATAAAAAAAAGTTACTTAAATCTATTTACTGCACTCATTTAGTTGGTATTGTGCGTAAACATATTGCCTATTTCTATTCCTTAAAGATGCTTTACACAAAGCAATTTATTTTTAAAACATGGTTCCCTCAAATTTTTATTCCAAAATCTAACTACAAACAAAATTCTAACTCTAACATAGTCCCTCAAAAAGAAATTTTCAGCAATATTTATGCAACAAACAAAGCTAAAATTTGGTCTTGCAATTATCGAACTGCTTAAATTATGAAAATACTAATCTAATTGAGGAATGGAACTTCACAAGTATGCTTCTTGTAGCATTTTCTGTACAAAAAAATATGGAGAAACCCGCCTATTATTTCCACCTGAACTTCTAACGTCGCCAAAAAAATGCTCTAAGCAAACTACAGCTGAAAAAATTATCTGTTTTGTTGTTTTAGAAAGTATTGAGTTAGCCTTATGTCCATTTCCAATTATACTTAACCAGTTGCAGCGCATGTTGCGTTCGCAAATAATTTAAGTAAACAAATTACAACACTAATAAATCATTAAATATGTATTTGGTCAATTTTATTTTATTTAATATACATTAACAACATTTATTTGGATTGAAATTAAAAAGCTATACAAATCTTCCAATTTAAGACCATGTCAGCACTTCAGATTCTGTTGGTGAGGATTGTTTAGTTTTTGAACATTTATTTGGATTGAAATTAAAAAGCTATACAAATCTTCCAATTTAAGACCATGTCAGCACTTCAGATTCTGTTGGTGAGGATTGTTTAGTTTTTGAACGAGGCCAAGAAACATTCAAAATGAAGCATTTAGATGGGGCTGATTACTATAATGAAGCGTTTTGATGGGCTGTAAGACTAAATGTGAGAATGGGTTTGGTTTTTTGCATCATTTCAAGCACACTTTCTCACATTTAGTCCGACATAGCTTACAGGCAAACCGAAATGTCAGTCTGAGATTCCGGTCTTGGTAATGGAGTGTTTTTGATGGTGATCATAGAGGAAATATATTATCTAGAGTCCCGACTTAATGGGTTTGCTCTCTTTCGGCCTACAAACTAAATTGAGCGAATTTGCCCATTAGCGTAAGCATGTGTTAGTTGCATTTCTTATGGGAAAAAACACATTCTATGTAGTTGTTATGGGCTTTTGAGTTCAGTTTGCACAATTAGGGGGAAAACAATGTGAGGTGAACTCAGCCGTTCAAAAAAGAGATCCGTTGAATTCAAAAATTTAAAAATGAATGCAATATTTTAAGAAAAATGAATTTTGCAACTTCTTTTTAGTGAAAGCTGTGCTAAAAATAATATTTGACTGCTTTTGGCAAACAAATTCTATGATTTTTATGAAAAGTTTCGCTAAAAACTGAAAAAATCATGCAGAAAGTATAGGCGCACCCTAGAACTGCAATGCGAACGTGATCCAATTTGAGTTGTTCCCAGTTTTGACAGATCAACAGCGAGGTGAGTATTTTAACAACGAAAATTAAAAGGAAAACAAAATACAATTTCTGCGATTTAAAAAAATCAAAACAAAAGTCAAAATTAATAAAAACAAAGTTGTTAATAGTACTCCTGATTAACTGTTTCATCTATATTTTATAAACAATTTCATACAAAATGATCCGAAGTCAACTATTTCATCTAAAACGTGCCTTCATCATATCCGAAGAAGTATTTCCCAACGTAACTTATTGGCTCTAGCTGATAGAGGATTATTTCAGGATTTCTTTCCAGACACCGCTGGGTAAGTTGTATATTGTTTTGTATGTTAATAAAACCTACAAGAAATCGTAATGAATTACATTCTGTTCTTCTTAAAACGGTAGTCCGGAAATGACAAAACTTTTCACAAGTAAACAACAAACGATCTACGCCGGCTTTGATCCAACTGCCGATAGTCTACACGTTGGCAATCTCCTGGTAATAATGGGACTTCTGCATTGCCACCGAGAAGGGCACAATCCAATTGCGTTAGTTGGAGGAGCTACGGGTCTTATCGGTGATCCTAGTGGCAAAAAAAAAAACAGAACGAAACCAACTAGGGTCGTCGGTCATTGAGACAAATTAATTGCTATAGAAAAACAGCTTAATAGAATATTCAAGAATCATCAGGATCTACTTTGGGTTAGGTTAGGTTAGGTTGAAGTGGCTGTCCAAGATGGAAACGGACACACTTAGACCAGTTTGATGGCCCATTGTGATACCACATGAATCTTGAGGTTTCTTCCTAAGCTCAATGGAACCAGTTTGAGTCTCGAAACGTGAGAGGCTGCTTATGCCGATATGATTTAGATCGTTTAGATCGTTAAAGAAGAATTCTCCTAGGTAATTCTTGCGTTTTCGAGCCAGAGCAGGGCATGTGCAGAGAAGATGAAGAACTGTTTCTTCCTCTTCCTCGTCCATACAGCTTCTGCAGAAGTCATTTGAGAATACGCCTAATCTCATGGCGTGCTTTCCTATTAGACAGTGTCCGGTTATGACACCTATTATCGAGCTTATATGCGATCTGCTTAGAGAGAGCAAGCACCTTGAACGTTTTAAATCCAGTGTTGGCCAGATGTTTTTTGTGACTTGACACGTGGTGATGTTGTTCCACCTGGTGCCTGCCCTCCTCGCAGCGTCTTGCATTAGCAACAGTTTACAAGTAGCGATTGGTATGCCAGTACGTGCCAAACGTGGTAGAATGGGCTGTACTGTACCGTTCCTGGCGAGTTCATCTGCCTTACAGTTACCTGGAATGTCTCTATGGCCCGGCACCCAGCAAAGGTGAATATTAAACTGTTGTGCCATCTCCATTAGAGATGATCGACAGTTCTGGACTGTTATAGAGTTTGTAGAGACAGAATCCAGAGATTTAATAGCGGCCTGACTATCTGAGAAAATACGGATATCAGATGTCGATATCACGTTTTCTTTAAGCCAGGACAAGACTTCTTTTATCGCCAAAAGTTCCGCCTGGAACACGCTACAATGATTGGGAAGGCGGAATGAGAGACTTAATTTCAGTCGTTCAGAGTACACACCTCCACCAACCCCTTCTTTTGTTTTTGATCCATCTGTATAGAAGTGGATTGACTCGTCTTCCAGGAATGTCCTATCCTCCCAAAAAGATCTGGGAGGTATAGAAATCTGGAAATTTCTGTCGAATTGTAGTTGGGGGATGGTGTAGTCTGTGTGCTTTGGGATTGATTCTAAATAACTAAGAATAACGGAGTGGCCAATGTTGTTGTTAGTCCACTGCGACGAAGCTTTGAGGCGAATAGCAGAACTTGCAGCTATTTGTTTGCTAAAGATGTCAAGAGGTGTTAGGTAGAGTAAGGTGTCCAGTGCTTATACATAGGCAAGCCGAACGTTGGACTTTATTTACTTTATCTCGGTTTATACCTTTTTCTAAAGCAGTCCACCATACTGCCACACCGTACATTAAAATCGGTCTGATTACCGATGTGTATAGCCAATGCGTGATTCTGGGTTGCAAGCCCGATTTATTACCGATGGCTTTTTTGCAAGAAAAGAGAGCTACAGTAGCTTTTTTGACTCTTTCCTCTACGTTGCGTTTCCAATTTAGTTTTTTATCTAAGACAAGACCCAGGTATTTAGCCTCGTCTGTGAATTTTAATTGGATTCCTTTAATATGGGGAGGGTTGACAAATGGAATTTTGTATCTCCTCGAAAATAAGACCAAATCGGTTTTGTGTGGGTTAACACCCAGTCCACACCGATCAGCCCAAAGTATTAGTCTATCTAAGGCATTTTGTAAGAGTTCTTTTAACGTGTTAAGATGCTTTCCTGAAACTGCTATAGCAACGTCGTCCGCATAGGCTATCACTCTGAAACCCTCCGCATCCAGACCAGTTAGGATTTCATTCACCACTAGGTTCCAGAGGAGAGGGGATAGAACACCACCTTGCGGTGTCCCTCTACTAACGAATCGTCTGCCAGAAGAGTTGCCCAGTTTTGAGTAAATTATTCTGCTAGTAAGCATTAAATGAATTAACTCCTGAAGCGAACTCTCTACATTTAGAGATGTTAGTGCAGATGTGATTGCAGATGTGTCCACGTTGTTAAAGGCACCTTCGATGTCAAGGAAAGCAACCATAGTGAACTCTTTATGATGGAGGGAATATTCGACGGTGTGTACTAAGGTGTGTAACGCTGTTTCCACCGATTTACCTTTACAGTAGGCATGTTGAGACGAAGACAGAAGTCTTGTATCAATACTTGCCCTTAAATGGATATCAATCAATCTTTCCAAGATCTTAAGAAGGAATGATGATAGACTTATAGGTCGTAGATCTTTAGGATTGACTTGCGAGCATTTACCTGCCTTGGGTATAAAAACAACTTTAACTTCTCGCCATGCTGAGGGAACATGGACCAGGTAAAGACAGCTGGTAAAAATTGCCTCAAGGATTGGTGCAATTATGTCAGAAGTCTTTTGTAGCTCGGCTGGTATTATTCCATCTGGTCCTGCAGATTTAAATGGTTTGAAGCTGTTGAGAGCCCATTGTAGCTTGTCCCTTGTGATCAGACCTTGTGGATATGTTGTATTGGGACTTGAACGTATATAACCGTTGCAAGTCTCGGTAAGAGAACTTCCAGGAAAATGAGTATCCAGTAGTAAGTTCAGCGATTCATTACTTGAATTTGTCCAGGAGCCGTCTGCATTTTTCAAGCAGCTTGGCATCGCTGGATTAGTTGAAAGAATTTTCCGTAACCTAGAGGCTTCAGAAGTTTCTTCTATCGTGTCACAGAAGGATCTCCAAGAAGATCGTTTAGATTTCCTTAGTGCCTTGTAAATTCTTAGGGATTCTTTGTAAGAATCCCAGTGAGAGGCTAGTCTTGCGGCTTTGGCTCGGTTAAACGGTTTCCTGCATTCTTTCCTGAGCGAGTCAAGCTCTGAGGTCCACCATTGTGGTTTCCTCTTTCCTCTTATGTGTATAAGTGGACAAGCAATTTCTAGCGATCTGTTCATAGCTGAGGTAAGGTCATTGACTTTATTGTCAAGTTCATTAGCGTTAGAGGAAGGACAAGATAGTCCAGGTTTTAGTAAACTCTGTAATGAGTTCCTGTATGAGGCCCAATCAGTTTTCCGATAATTTCGAAAAGTCAATGGACTCGGGTTATCACCCACATTGATATTGAACTGGATATATCTCCATCCAAGATCATATGGTGTATAGTATCTGAGACAAGAGTTATGTCTAGGACTTCTTGTCGAGTTTTAGTTATGAAGGTTGGCTCATTCCCAACATTACTTACTAAGAGGTTAGTACCAAGAATATAATCAAAAAGAGACTCACCTCTGTCGTTGATATTGGTACTTCCCCATACCGTATGATGAGCGTTGACATCGCTCCCAATAATTAGGCGGATCCTTTGCCTTTCCGCTTCAGCGACGATCTTCTCCAGGGTTTTTCCAGGGAGAGGGCCAAGGTGGTCATGGCCAAGATACGCCGACACTATCCAGAAACTTCCCTTGGTTGTTTCCAGCCTAGCTACGGTGGTATCTTTGTCACTGAAATGATGGAGTAAAAATACATTAATGCTACGTTTCACTAGTATGCAAGATTTAGGTTCACCTCTATCTGTCACACACAGTGTGTAGTATCCAGGAGTCCTGAGTCCACGAACAACGGATCTCACAATCCATGGCTCTTGGATCAGGACATTGTCTTCCCCGTTTCTCGCCAGCCGGAAAAGAAGTGAGGCCGAGGCCTTTACGGAGTGCTAGAGATTAATCTGTACTAACTGCAGCATTTTGGCTACAATTAGGCAGATCAACCTCCACCACAGTTTTGTTCTGATCCTCTGAGTCTGAGGATGACCCCAAAAGTTCGTCCTCACTCAAAAGGATCATGTTGATGTCGTCCTCAGTCTCCATTAAGGATGGACTGTCTACGACTTTTGTAGAGGGTGGGGTCGCTATTGGAGAGGGTATTGGTGCATCGTCACCTTCAGTTAAGAGAGAAGACGATGTCCCAGGCCCACCAACCGCTAGTTCACCCTCGGTTGTTTTTGGAGGCCCGCTTTCCGCGTTAACCTCATCTTTTTTATAGACTTGAATTTTAATGGTTTCGAAGCCATAGTTTATCGAGCCCTCGTTTATGGCTAGAGGAGCCAAAGATTCCTTATTGAGTACCAAAATGGCGCTCCTATAAAGATTCTTTACCTCCTCTAGCTTGGCTACCTTCCAGTTGTGCGTCGGAAGGGACGGGTTGCAAACTCTGATCATCTCGAGAATTTCATCGATACCGGCAGGTTCCATTGGGATCCAAATGCGGGCTCTAGGTCTGCTAGGAATGTCTTCCTTAGCGACAACCTCGAGCTTCGCACCTGGCCAAACTTCACCTAACCGGCTGACAGCGAGCTTATACAAGTCACAGGACCTCTGATCGCCACAAACCATGAGTTTTACGTGGCCTTGATGCCAACCCCCATCGCTTATGGAAGGAAGTGGTCCTGGAAGCTCCCTCAAAATGCTTAAAAAGCCACCCGAGAGCTTAACCTTGACCAACTGCCAACGATCAGCCGATATTGTTCCATCATCATCACTCCTGTCATTGACCGCAACCACGACTTTGCCCTTCGCGACGTCGCTGAAACTGGCTTTCTTGATGGGATTGAGGGGAGTGCTGGTGTTGTGCACCCGAGGCCGTTTTGGTGTCGGTACGGCCCCCTCGAGAGACCTTTCTCTCCTTACTGGTCTTAGTTGTAGCAAGTATGCTTTTTGCCCATTCGACGCTAGCGGTTTGCTGCGGTGTCCTTTCAGCCCCCGATGATGCACCAGAGGCCTTCAGGATTTTCGCCGCTTGCCGCCTTTGCCTATATTGGCTTTTCGAGAGTTTCCCCTTTCTCTCATTAGTAGTGGTAGGGCCATTTTTCACAACCCTGCCACTACTGAAATTAGGTATCACTACCTTCCTATCCTCGTTGCTGCCAGCTGCAGAGGAGGGTCCATGGTTAGCCACTACTCCCTTCTCTGTGCTGGCCGCAAGAGATACGGCAAAAGGCTTTGACGCCAAATTGCCGCCCGGTCCTGAAGAGATACCGGTCTCATCATCCTTTAAATTTTTGTTTTTTGTTTTTTCGATCTTAATCCCACGAGTTGCGAAGAAAGGAGGTCCGTCTGCACAGAGATTCGCATGTACAGATAAGGCTAGTTAATCCGGAGGTCGCCAGGTATCCGGATACTCCGTTAGAGACTGGGCTATTTTTGAATTGGGCCCCCAGCCAGGCTGATCATCGGCACGGGTCGTTTAACACCTTAGATCCAGCCCAATAAAGATAAGAGGTGGTAGGCAACGGCGGCTGTACCTTAAGTGCGCTCGTGCGCTGAACACCCAATTCAAAAGATTCTATATTTTTATATTACCATATTAATATTTATTTTTTAACTTTTAAACATACAAAAACATAAAAAAACAAAGTGCCAATTATGCCGCAACAATTAAAATGAAAATAAGTTTTATTTTCCCTGTGAAGAAAAATTCTCGTGCGCTTCGGCGAGTGCACGAGGATTGCTTGTATAACTTGTATGAGTTACATGCTTATAGGCCTGACACGTGAAACAAAAGATAATTCATTGAAATATACCGATTAATGACTCTGCTCTCGTGCGCCGCACGAGCTAATCGAAAATTGCAGATTCATACAGAGCAACCGTTCGATGTTTGAAGTTGTATGTTTGAATCTGGCAAGGATGACTAGATGACTATTCATCATATTCATAGTAGTTCATAGTAGCTGTATTATGTTCTGTGCCGCGTTATTATTATATTGTCTGTACATAATTGTTTTTCCTTTTTATTTTGGTTTTGGTTGATGTGAGATAGTCAAAATGAACATTGATTATTTTAAAGAAAATAACAAAACTTTTAAAAATAAAGTTGATATAAAATTGGCCGGACCCCCGAGGCCCTTATTAAATTTAAAACAAGAATGCAAATCGAAAAATAAAGAATTCACTCGAAGTTTTAAAAGTGAAATGTAGGTATAATAAAAAGAAATGGTTGTGTGGATGTGAACGTCTTAATGCATTCTTTTGTTTTCCTTGCATTATTTTTGGTGGTGAATCAATTTGGACAGAAACTGGAATCAAGGATTTGACGCATTTAAGTGAAAAAATAAAAAAACACGATTCTTCGATAGTACACTTACCAAATGTAATGAGTTTGTCTGTGTTAGGCACGGTCGACATTCGTAATCAGCCTGATTCTGTGTATAGAAATAATATAAAAAAGTATAACGAACAAGTTGATAAAAACAGGTATATTTTATCACGTCTTATCGATTGTGTTAAGTTTTGTGGTGCATTTGAATTGGCTTTGCGAGGTCACGATGAAACAATTGAGTCAAATAATTCTGGGATATTTCGCGGATTAATAGACTTTGTATCAGAGTTGGATACAGTCATGAAGGAGCATCTCACATCGTCTACAGTCTTCAAAGGCACGTCAAAAACTATGCAGAGCGATATTTTGGACTCAATTTTATGTGTATACCACAAAGAATCATCGGATATTATAAAAAATGTGAATAAGTGGCAGTTCAAGCTGATGAAACTACCGATGTATCGACTACAATGCAGATGGTTATGATTTTACGATACGAGCAAAACGGAAATATTCATGAACGCTTTTGGAAATCTCTTACGCCACATTCCCATACTGCTGAAGGGCTTAGTTCTGTTATTATAACAGAATTACAGTCAACAGTTAATAGCACAATGTTACGATGGCGCCTCTGTAACGAGCGGGAATGTTGGTGGGGTACAGGCTAAAGTAAAAACCATCTATACAAATGCTTTATTTGTTCATTGTTACGCCAACCAACTCAACTTAATAATAGAAAAAAGTGTAAGTCAAAACAAAAGCGTACAGAAATTTTTTGCCAACCTTCAAGATTTTCCAAAGTTTTTTTCACGATCTCCGAAGCGTACAGAGATTTTGAAAAATATTGTATCAAAGAAGATTCCAGCAGCTCCGCAAACGAGATGGAACTTTAATTCTCGAACGGTTGACTCAGTACATAGATACATGGAGCCTTTAAAAGAATGCATGGCCACCATTATAGAAACGGAAAGGGATAGGTACAAATTCTATAAATCAAGCTGATATGTACAAAGATATTTGAACGATGATACTTTTTTATATTGGCTTGATTTTTTTCAATCTATTCTGCCACATATTGAAATTTTATTCAAACAAATGCACAAAAGGAATATTGATTTGATTCATATAAAAAACTGTATCAATGATTTTGAAATCAGTATACAAAAAGTACGTAACACCATAGGTCAACTTGAAGAACCTCCTAAAAAAAGGTTTAAATCGGCCATCTCTGTCATAGCAAAAGAAGTGTGCGATATATGTAATTATTACTCAAGTGAAAGATAGATTCAATTTTTGTAACCATTTGCGAGAACTTTAAAACGTACCGTTCTGCTTTTCCCGATAAAGATTTCACGATCACAGTTTCCACTTACGCTGCTTTGGACAAAAACAAATTGAAAAACGAACTCTCTGCAATATACAATCGCGACGATTTCATCAGTGCAAATAGTGCAGTTGCAATTTTACAATTGTTTCATAATAATGACCTCTCTGAATCATTTTCAGAGTCAATGAATCTACTGCGAATTCTGTGCACTATCCCAATGACGTCAGTAGAGAGCGAGCGATGTTTTTCGACACTGAAAAGAATAAAAAACTTTTTTGCGAAACACCATGTCTCAGGATCGACTAAATGCACTTTCTGTGCTTTGCATTGAAAAAAAATGTATACAAACAATACCCGATTTCAATAAAAAGGTGATTGAACATTTCGCTTCCGAAAAATGTCGTCGCATTGATTTAATGTATAAAAAATAATAAAAAATCAATATATTTTATTTAAATTGTTTTTTGTTTTCATTTCTAATCTTCAAACTTTTAGAAAAGGAAAAGTGCACCACCAGTTCGAAAACTCACCAGCCGCCACTGGTGGTAGGGAAGGAAGAGATAGGGTTAGGAATCAGTTGATGTTAATTCATCATTCTGATATGGGAGGAAAAGATTGGGATTCGGTAACAGCAATTCAGCTAATTTACCTAGAGTGAGAAGGAGCATAGGAGATAGGAGCGCTGTCTAGCTTTTTCGCCATTACAACGTGGGAGGTGGGATGGGAGTTGGTGACATAAACGTTGGCTGGTATGCCTTGTTTATGTGGGAATGGATGATGATTTTGGGAAAGGTAGAGGGATAAGAACGTCCTTTAGTTTCAGGACTCATCTGGAGAAAATTCTCGAGAATCATTGACCCTACTCAGCTTCTACAACTCGACAAGTTCGACGTTCAGAGTAGAAGCCTACTTTGGGACACTAGTAAAAACAAAAGTGACCTATCTCCTATTAGGTAACTATAATAGAAACCTAATGCGCTTTAAAAACTCAATCGTTTTGATAATCTTTCTTTCAGAGTTGTCAACAATGCATCATGGTACGAAAATCTGAATGTAGTGGACTTTGTTGCCAATATGGGAAGAAACTTTCGAATGGGATCAATGCTCTCAATATCGTCAGTCCAGTCCAGTCGCGACTTGAGAGTGCAGCTGGAATGAGCTTTACCGAATTCACATATCAAATTTTCCAAGCTTATGACTGGTTGCATTTGCTTCAGAAATACGATTGTCGTTTCCAAATGGGAGGCAGTGACCCAATGGGCAACTTAATGACTGGCCACGAACTCATCAGCAGAGTAGAAAAAAAGAAATCAGTATTTGGAATGACACTGCCTCTTGTTACCAACGAAGAAGGAGACAAGTTCGGGAAATCTGCTGGCAATGGTATTTGGATGGACGAAGAAAAAACGTCGCCATTTTCTCTTTATCAGTTCTTTTTGAAAATGCCAGATTCTGAAGTCGAAAAGCTTCTCAAGTTGTTCACTTTTATCCCACTAAAAGAAATTGCATTTCTCATGGAAGAACACAAAAAATCACCAGAGAAGAGAAAAGCACAAACGATTCTAGCTGAAGATGTGACGCTTCTAGTCCATGGAGGTGATTTTTAATAAACAAATAAATCACTTCTTTTAGATATTTAAGTTTTTCTCATTTCAGAGGCAGCCGAAAAAGTCACAGAGGCGCTCTATAAGGGCAATGTTGAAGGACTAGGTGAACTGAATTACAACGAAATCCGATAGATTTTTTCTGGAGCTTCCGTCGTTGAGATTTTTCCAGAGCCTGTACTATCCATTCTTGATCTGGTACTAAAAGCTAAATGTTTTACAACAGAGAGTAAGTGAAAAGTGTTACGTTTTTGCTTGAGGTAATTTATTTTAAAATTAAAAATCTTCCTTCAGCTGAAGCGATGAGAATCATCACAGCTGGAGGGTTCTATATCAATCAAAAGCGAACTCAAAACTTCTCCGAAGTTATTAATAATGGCATTCATGTTCTTAGTAGTAGTAGTAGTAGTAGTAGTAGTAGTAGTAGTAGTAGTAGTAGTAGTAGTAGTAGTAGTAGTAGTAGTAGTAGTAGTAGTAGTAGTAGTAGTAGTAGTAGTAGTAGTAGTAGTAGTAGTAGTAGTAGTAGTAGTAGTAGTAGTAGTAGTAGTAGTAGTAGTAGTAGTAGTAGTAGTAGTAGTAGTAGTAGTAGTAGTAGTAGTAGTAGTAGTAGTAGTAGTAGTAGTAGTAGTAGTAGTAGTAGTAGTAGTAGTAGTAGTAGTAGTAGTAGTAGTAGTAGTAGTAGTAGTAGTAGTAGTAGTAGTAGTAGTAGTAGTAGTAGTAGTAGTAGTAGTAGTAGTAGTAGTAGTAGTAGTAGTAGTAGTAGTAGTAGTAGTAGTAGTAGTAGTAGTAGTAGTAGTAGTAGTAGTAGTAGTAGTAGTAGTAGTAGTAGTAGTAGTAGTAGTAGTAGTAGTAGTAGTAGTAGTAGTAGTAGTAGTAGTAGTAGTAGTAGTAGTAGTAGTAGTAGTAGTAGTAGTAGTAGTAGTAGTAGTAGTAGTAGTAGTAGTAGTAGTAGTAGTAGTAGTAGTAGTAGTAGTAGTAGTAGTAGTAGTAGTAGTAGTAGTAGTAGTAGTAGTAGTAGTAGTAGTAGTAGTAGTAGTAGTAGTAGTAGTAGTAGTAGTAGTAGTAGTAGTAGTAGTAGTAGTAGTAGTAGTAGTAGTAGTAGTAGTAGTAGTAGTAGTAGTAGTAGTAGTAGTAGTAGTAGTAGTAGTAGTAGTAGTAGTAGTAGTAGTAGTAGTAGTAGTAGTAGTAGTAGTAGTAGTAGTAGTAGTAGTAGTAGTAGTAGTAGTAGTAGTAGTAGTAGTAGTAGTAGTAGTAGTAGTAGTAGTAGTAGTAGTAGTAGTAGTAGTAGTAGTAGTAGTAGTAGTAGTAGTAGTAGTAGTAGTAGTAGTAGTAGTAGTAGTAGTAGTAGTAGTAGTAGTAGTAGTAGTAGTAGTAGTAGTAGTAGTAGTAGTAGTAGTAGTAGTAGTAGTAGTAGTAGTAGTAGTAGTAGTAGTAGTAGTAGTAGTAGTAGTAGTAGTAGTAGTAGTAGTAGTAGTAGTAGTAGTAGTAGTAGTAGTAGTAGTAGTAGTAGTAGTAGTAGTAGTAGTAGTAGTAGTAGTAGTAGTAGTAGTAGTAGTAGTAGTAGTAGTAGTAGTAGTAGTAGTAGTAGTAGTAGTAGTAGTAGTAGTAGTAGTAGTAGTAGTAGTAGTAGTAGTAGTAGTAGTAGTAGTAGTAGTAGTAGTAGTAGTAGTAGTAGTAGTAGTAGTAGTAGTAGTAGTAGTAGTAGTAGTAGTAGTAGTAGTAGTAGTAGTAGTAGTAGTAGTAGTAGTAGTAGTAGTAGTAGTAGTAGTAGTAGTAGTAGTAGTAGTAGTAGTAGTAGTAGTAGTAGTAGTAGTAGTAGTAGTAGTAGTAGTAGTAGTAGTAGTAGTAGTAGTAGTAGTAGTAGTAGTAGTAGTAGTAGTAGTAGTAGTAGTAGTAGTAGTAGTAGTAGTAGTAGTAGTAGTAGTAGTAGTAGTAGTAGTAGTAGTAGTAGTAGTAGTAGTAGTAGTAGTAGTAGTAGTAGTAGTAGTAGTAGTAGTAGTAGTAGTAGTAGTAGTAGTAGTAGTAGTAGTAGTAGTAGTAGTAGTAGTAGTAGTAGTAGTAGTAGTAGTAGTAGTAGTAGTAGTAGTAGTAGTAGTAGTAGTAGTAGTAGTAGTAGTAGTAGTAGTAGTAGTAGTAGTAGTAGTAGTAGTAGTAGTAGTAGTAGTAGTAGTAGTAGTAGTAGTAGTAGTAGTAGTAGTAGTAGTAGTAGTAGTAGTAGTAGTAGTAGTAGTAGTAGTAGTAGTAGTAGTAGTAGTAGTAGTAGTAGTAGTAGTAGTAGTAGTAGTAGTAGTAGTAGTAGTAGTAGTAGTAGTAGTAGTAGTAGTAGTAGTAGTAGTAGTAGTAGTAGTAGTAGTAGTAGTAGTAGTAGTAGTAGTAGTAGTAGTAGTAGTAGTAGTAGTAGTAGTAGTAGTAGTAGTAGTAGTAGTAGTAGTAGTAGTAGTAGTAGTAGTAGTAGTAGTAGTAGTAGTAGTAGTAGTAGTAGTAGTAGTAGTAGTAGTAGTAGTAGTAGTAGTAGTAGTAGTAGTAGTAGTAGTAGTAGTAGTAGTAGTAGTAGTAGTAGTAGTAGTAGTAGTAGTAGTAGTAGTAGTAGTAGTAGTAGTAGTAGTAGTAGTAGTAGTAGTAGTAGTAGTAGTAGTAGTAGTAGTAGTAGTAGTAGTAGTAGTAGTAGTAGTAGTAGTAGTAGTAGTAGTAGTAGTAGTAGTAGTAGTAGTAGTAGTAGTAGTAGTAGTAGTAGTAGTAGTAGTAGTAGTAGTAGTAGTAGTAGTAGTAGTAGTAGTAGTAGTAGTAGTAGTAGTAGTAGTAGTAGTAGTAGTAGTAGTAGTAGTAGTAGTAGTAGTAGTAGTAGTAGTAGTAGTAGTAGTAGTAGTAGTAGTAGTAGTAGTAGTAGTAGTAGTAGTAGTAGTAGTAGTAGTAGTAGTAGTAGTAGTAGTAGTAGTAGTAGTAGTAGTAGTAGTAGTAGTAGTAGTAGTAGTAGTAGTAGTAGTAGTAGTAGTAGTAGTAGTAGTAGTAGTAGTAGTAGTAGTAGTAGTAGTAGTAGTAGTAGTAGTAGTAGTAGTAGTAGTAGTAGTAGTAGTAGTAGTAGTAGTATACATTTATTTGGTATGTTTTTACTATTTACAATTACATAATAATAACTTATTTTTAAGAATAAATAATTTAAATATATTGCCTGTTTACATATACATTATAAAGTTACAGTTCTACGAATGTGTTTAATTAACTCATTTTTATATCTTTTTAAATTCGTTTCAATTTTGATGTTACTTGGAAGTTCATTAAACATTTTTAAACCTTTATGAAATATCATATTTTTTGTTCTGGAGTCTCTATACATTTTGAATCTAAAGTTACAGTTATTTCTCAAAGAATAAGGCTGGGCATCTTGTACATATTGTAAGTTAGATGTAAGATACTTTGGCATCATATTATGTATATTTCATTTTAAAAACAAACATCAGAACATTCAGAATAATGCACTGCTTCACAGATAGCCATTTTAGGCAGGACAGCATCCAGACTGTAGGTGTTCGAAAACTGCTTCTTGTAATAGTTCTCATCGCTTTATTTTGCAGAATCTGAAGACGTTTAATTTCATCATTGGTTCCTAGGAATAAAATAGTTGAACAGAAGTCAAAATGAGGTTTAACTATTGTATTATAAATATTGACAGCACATAATTGTTGTTATATTTTTCCTAATTTTTTTAAGAAAACCAATTTTTTTTGATATTTTACCAATCGTGTATTGAATATGACTTTTAAAGTTTAATTTACTGTATAATTTAATACCCAAGTATTTTATTTCGTCAACTTGTTCTAGTTTGGAGTTATCAATTTCAAGGTTAATTCGATAATCACTGTTAATGAACATACACTTAGTTTTGGTCACATTAGTCTTCAACTTGTTAGCACTTAACCATTCGCATAGATTAGCAAAATCACTCTTTATCATTTCTTCGTTTAAATCGATATATTTACCACTCACATACATTAGGGCATCATCAGCAAAAAGTGAAATTTTACAATAATTTAATGAGTTGGGGATATCATTTATATATATAAGAATATATAAAGACCATTTCTTAAAAATGGTCTTTCATTGCTTAGGGTCGGAAAAAGAAATTTTTATATTGTTAAGTGGTTAAAGTAAAAAGAAAGATATTTCAGATGCTGTGTTAAAGGTTAAATGCATTTGTTTTGTTGTTTTCGAATTGTTTGAGTTTGGTTTTCTAACAAACATGCCAAATATCCATTATGCAATGATATGGATTCTTTAAGAAGCATTTTTGAGAAAGTCCATTCGACGTTTTCTTAGTCATAAGCTAATTAAAAATAGTCCATTTTAAAAGCAAATGTAGTTTATGTGTTTCGTTCCCATTTTCATATTCAAAACTTTAAGACCATGTGTACCTGTATCTCCTCTTAAATCCTTCCCAATTTTCCTAACGCTCACACTGTCTTTTAATGAAACATATAAAGGTATTTTATAACCCTTTCAAAACCTGTAAGTTATAAAAAAAAGCTTTGTAACATGAAATATCAGCTTTTATATAATTTAATTATCGAAAAACTATATTTTTTATTAATGTTCCCTTAAATGTCAAAATTCAAACAACTGTATTATATTCCATTCCTGACAACATTACTCGCACATAGAAATGGTCATAAGTCACTAGGCCCTAGTTCTCAACGAATTGTTGCGCCACCTAATTTATTTATTTATTTTATTATAGCTATTGGATATACTCGTTACATATGTACGTATAAGGCTTTTAGAGGCTATCCAAACTCATGAAGTAACTATTTTTCAAAAATGTTTGTGATGGTTTTCCAAATCCTTTTATTTTTTTTTCAAAACTTTGGGTAGAGTCAAATGAAAACACATGAGTCTTCTCATAACGAATATACATACAAATTACGAAAACTAAGTCAAATACTAAAATGATTTAAACTGTAGCTGAAATGCAAAGATACATCTGTACTTTGAAAAATCATTTTGTAAAGTTAAGGGATACGTTGTGTACGAACGTGATAAAAAAAAAGTTTTTAATTTTGTTGAATTGAACACATGCTTCAATCAAGAAAAAAATACAATCTACTTAATTCAGCTTTTTTCTTTTATTATTTGCAAGTTGATCACCATATACATATATATTTAAATTCTTTTTTTTTTTACTTTCACTCTGTGGAATCAGAAGATGTTGCTTTTGTTGCTGCTGCAAGAGTCTTTTCTTTAGAGCAGCGGCCTATATTATATTTCTTGGTGGATGATGAATTGGCGGATGATGTTGGAAACCCTAAAGAATTATATCATTTAAAATATTCCTGTTTGGATCACTCGTAAGTTAATCAATTAACAAACCTGAATTGCCTGCTTAATCTGGAATTGCTGTTACTGCTGTTGAGTCGTTCCAGCACCAACACTCAGCTGCTGGGAGAAGGGCGTTATGTCTAAACATCTACTTGCACCACTGACTTGGCGGTGTTGTTGCTCCTATTATTTTTGTGACACCTCTATCGTCAACGCCTGCGGCAGCTATGACCGCTGAAATGGGGGCAAAGATGCATGTCTTAGTTCACAATCCACAAAAATTGTATTCTTATTCTTCCAACAAAAATGTATACACACAATGTCCAGCGTCTATGATTAAAAACATTGATATTATTTTGATAGGGAATATGATATAAAAAACTTACTTGTAAACAGTGGCCTTGATTTGAGCAAAGCTTTGCCTTCCGGATTCCTTGAGGGAAGTTGCTTCCTGCATTATACTATTTAATTGGCAGCATCTAAATGAAAACAAAGACTATACAAAAAATCAATAATTGTTACACCTGCAATTTGACTTACTTTATCGTTTATTCATTGAAATGAACTATTGCTTCATTATAAAGGTTTTTGGTCTGAAAATATCAAATTATATTAAATATCAAAACAATTAACAAAAACTTACTCTTAAAATCCGAAACCCATTGTTTTGTTTTGCAAAATTGATTGCCATTTTTGACAGGGCACAAAAATTCCATAAGTTTCTTTTTAGCCCAATCCCCCATTTTGTTTTTTTTTCACCACTCACATGTATTCACCGATAGCGAATTTGAGAGAGTTCACCTCGAATAAAATTTGAGGGTGTTTCAGAAAGGACGGGTACCGGTCGGGACTCTAGATAATATATTTCCTCTATGATCGCTAACGCCCATGGTATAAAGAATACAAGGTATGCTTGACAGTTCTGGTCGACTGAATCGTGACGTCATTGCGAGTGAATTTTCTTATTTATGATGTTCTTTGATATTCTTTGGTTCTCAATCGGCAGATCGAAAAAAACTAAACAATAATTTATATGTTATTGAGAATTGAAACATTCATAATTTATTTCATTTATATTATTATATGTTCTGCAAAGACCAGCATCACCTCAAATTGATAATGTTAAAAAGGTCCTTAGTGATTCTTAAGTGCTTAGTTAATTCCTGTAAATTGTATTATTTTGGTTGAAGAAGAGTTATTACGGTAGGTGGTTCATAATATGGTTAAACATATTGTTAAAATTCTCAGGATTCCAATTGCTTGAATTGAAATTATCTTGTGGTTATTTGATAAATTTGATCTTCTCAAGTTATAATTAATAATTAAATCAAATAATGAAATTCTATTTAAACCAATTTTGTTTGTTTTGTAGAATTTACAACCAAGAACGCCCTTGAACAAGGTAACCAATTCAACAGATATTGCAATTGTAGCCACTTCGGAAACTTGTAGAATATGTGGATATAGGAAAGGAAAAGAGGAAATCGAAACTATAGAAATCCCATTTTCTTATAAATATTTAGTGGGTGAATTGAGTTCGGTTTTCAATTTCTATAGATGTAAAACTTTGAAATAAGAAGATAAACTAGGTATTTCTCTTTTAAGTAATAGTTTTTATTTTTTTTTTGTACGTTTGTTTCTTTTTTTCGTTATTAGTATTATGTAAAGACTTTATTCTAAAATAAAGTCTACATCTAAAGAACAAAAGTTTAACCTTTTCAGGTAAATTTACATCATCACAGTTTGTTAAGTGAAACTTTAAGTAATCGCTTATCACATGTATCTTATTGCTATTGATTTTAATAAATATGTTTTCAAGAGCAACAATTTTTTCCATAAATTCTGGAGATGGTTTGTGCAGATCACCTTCAGATATTGCATCAACCCATGTAAATGAGGTTTGCTTTTCTTGCAGAATGTAGACAAATCGCTGACGATATATCATCCAGTGTCCAGTTCAATTTCTTCTTGGGATTCTTTAGTCGTTTGATCTGGCCATCAGTAAAAATAGATGCAACAGAGCAAGGTTGCGGAGCTTGCAGTTATCTTCTTCCAATTGTTTTTTTTCTTTTTGGCAAAGCTGCAACTGTTTCTCCAACTCGATTATTTGAAGCTGTCTGCTACACTCCATATCAACTCTGTATATAACAAAATTTTGATTTAATACAATGCTTTTGAATATTTTAATATAAAAATGAACCTACTCTGTATGAGTTGAAATTGAATTTTCCATCTCGACAACATGCTGCATATTTTCTTTCTCTTCATAATGCTGGAGGCAACTTGCCACAGTTCTTCGGTTGTTCCTTTTGTCCACCCTAAGAGCCCTTGATAAAGCAAGCGCATTGTCACTGCAACTTTCAGGTATGTTTCTGAGTGGTACGGCTTTCGGATCAAGTTTTGATTTAGGCAATGGCACATTCATAAGTTTATCTTTAAGACAATAATCGTCTTATTTAAAATGCAACGAGCATATTCGTGCAAAGCTGGTATTAACATTTTTTTTCCACAAGCTTTAACCCAAGCCAAACTCAGATTTGGATCTTTTGGGAAGCAAAAAAATCTCAGGTTTTCACAGTTCTTGTTGTTTGAATAACTTTTGCAATTTTTCACACAACAATAATTTGGCATATTTACATTTATGTAAATAGTTTGTTTATTTAAAAAGAAGTTACAATTATTTATATTTTTCAAGAGCACACTATCTATTTACTTTCGCAAATGAAATCAACCAAAACATTAAGAAGTAAAAACCGCACAAAACTGGCTGTCACTCGCAATGACGTCACACGAATACAAGATGGCGACCTATCATCTCATATACAGCATACCTTGTATTCTTTATACCATGGCTAACGCCCTTCTCCCAGCAGTTGAGTGTTGGTGCTGGAACGACTCAACAGCAGTAACAGCAATTTCAGATTAAGCAGGCAATTCAGGTTTGTTAATTGATTAACTTACGAGTGATCCAAACAGGAATATTTTAAATGATATAATTCTTTAGGGTTTCCAACATCATCCGCCAATTCATCATCCACCAAGAAATATAATATAAGCCTGAAATGAAGCGATGATTATAGAGAAGATTGAGATTGTGTGGCGGCTTAATGTTTAAGACCAGATGACATTGGCCAGGCCGCCGCGCTGCCGCTTCTCGCTGCCAATTGATGTTGGGTTGGCAGCACCTCATCTTAGGCCAGGGCTAGAAGGAAGGAGGAAAAGAAAAAAGTTGACAGGAAAGAAAGTCAGGAAAGAAGAAGGAATTGGACGACCTAAGGAGAGGGAGGGAAAAGGCACACGATGTCCGCTGCGGGGGTCGCGGCATGCTTGTTCGGCTCGGCTATAACTCGCCGGTTGGTGGGGGGGGATCTTGCCCCCACAGACGGACCACTCCATTTCAAAACATAAATCATGCCTGGAACGATAGAAAAAAAAACGATGCGATACCACCACCTAATTGCGTTCACCACACTCGCAGCTGCTGGTGACGGTGCAGCTGGGCCTTAAAATTCCCACCCCTCCGTGGAATCCGGTAGGCCTGCAGAAAATCCGGACTCCCCGTTGTTGCTTCTCCTCAGAGCATCATCTCAGCCGCAATTGTCATAATATCGTCACTCCCCTTTACTTACCCTACTCACCCCCTTGGGATTCCTCTACTCGGCCATCGAGCGATTGGCCCGATTACACAAATAATTACACAAAAATTCTGTTTTCATCTTGACTTACATCAACTTTTTTGACCTTTATTCATGACAAAAAAATTATATAACAAAGAGGCGAAAATTTCTACCCTAATTCCATTTAAACATATATACACGCTTTTAAATTTTTAATTTTATGATTGTACTAAAAATTAGAACCGTTAGATGTAAAAAAAACCTGGAAAAACAACCGGTTTCCTTAGCGGCAACCCTCCCCACTGTCTCGCAACTATTTCCCAGGCGTATTAATTCGCGCCCGTTACTCCAAGAAACGCTAAACCCTTTCACCCTCCTACACATAGAGCTCTATCTTAAGGGGTACCAAAAGAGGCAAAATCTTGCTTCCCGCGACCGAGACGTGGACAGAACCCCACCACGGAGTCTTACCCAAATTTGCCGGTGTCGGTATTTTCCAAACCCTTTTGGACGGCACTTACAAATTCACCAAAAAAACTAATAAAATAGGACTGAATCCTCACAAAAAAACTAAATGAAATTGCGCTCTGATAAATGGCATGAACAAAGGTTCACATGCATATACATATATATATATAACAAAAAACTGGCCTCTGCAACGGGAGAATCTTGATTCGCCCGGTTTCTTGTATTTCGGCTTCAACAGAATCCTCCTGCCTCGCTTTATTTCTCGTCGTCGTACCGACGGCCGGCAACTTTCTTGCCAAATTATCTTGATTTGCTTCGGTACTTGTTGCGACGGTCTCGAAAATTATCTTCAAAAATTACGCGAAAAAAAAAATATAAAGGGAAAAAGACAAGAAAAGGGGTGACGTCCGTTCGACTCCCGCTGAAAATTGATAATTATCACTCAACGACCTGCATTCCTAACTCGACTCTAACACTCTCTTACTTGATAACCCGGAGTTTCACGGGCTTAAGCTCCTGTTTTTCTTTAGGTTGAAACCAACTCTGGCAAAAGCCACGGATTACCTGGTGCAGGATCTTACAATCACCCTGGAGCGTGAAAGAAAAAAAGTAGGAATTACTCCCAGGAATATTCACCGGCGCACAAAACTTTCTTCTTTTACAAAAAAAAACCAACAATAACACTCACCCTTTTACGATAAAAATTCACAAAAAAAATTCACCAAATGTCTTGATTATGTTTCAGCTTTTAGCATGGATATTATATCCAATACATATATTTTCTAAATGCACTTTGCACTATATTATATTAATCTTTTAAATAAAATCTCGTTGAGCTCTTGTGATCTCTCTGACGTTTGAACTTGGAATGTCCTCTTCATTCGCTCGAAACCTCCTTCTAACCTACGATTGCCATTCCTCTATTCACTTTTGTTAGCGCCCGTAGAATGCAACGTCATGCACTCGGCCATTTTTAGTCGATGCACTTATCAAACTTAGCTTTAAGCCCTAGCCTATAATTGATGCGTTCTTTTTTTTCTATTGTTTAGTTTCGTTAAATTATTTTCGTTTACTTTTTGTAATTATTTTTGTGAACATTTTAATTTGTTATTTATTCACTTATCATTTATTTATGTGTTATTTAATTCAGTATAATTGACAAAAACAATACAAATAAAATAAAATACTAAATAAAACAAATTGTTTTCCTTGTGCACCAATTGCACCGAATGCATCAATTGCATGAATTGCATGAAACCATAAAAGAACACGCAACTTTCATAACGTAAGAATGTGTACATAAGGATTATTGTATACTTAGCCTTAACCACATAATAAGTCATTTCAACTCTTTCCAGATCAACACATCCGCATTCCAAAAATTCTTTCCACTTCTTTCTACTTTCATTCATCATTTTTTTCTCTATTGTAATGTTTACTTCCGCTTTCAGCCATTGATGAATGAATGGAATGGACCATTCACCCCACCCGTAACAAGACCAACAAAACAAGCCGACCAAACCTGCGCATCATCCACCGACCACCATAGTTATTCCGGTAAGTATTTATTATTTATTTATTTCGTTTTATAACATGTCATAATATTTTTATATTTCCCTTACTATATTGATTGTTTCTTTTCAGATCCCCAGTTGCCGATGACCGGAGGATAAACAAACAACGGAGATGGGGCGGAATGGCGGTGAGCGATGACCAAGGGTCCGGCAGCAAAAAAAAAAAATCGTAAGTACCTAATCCTTTAATATTATTACCATCAATGTTGAATCTACTTAAATATCTTTTCTCATTTCTGTTTTCAGGTAGTAATTTAGCGCCAGCGACGCCTCTGCTGCCACACAACTTGGTGTTCACCGAATTGCGGCTCACCATGAGGACAATGACCTCCGCCGACATCCCTCCACTGGTAGTGACGACCAGCGAGGACAATATCGTAAGTAAATACATACATATGTTCTTATTTTGATTTTTGTTCCTACCTATCTCATCTCTTTTGCATTCCAGGGCAATTTTTCCCGCAGCCGACGCCTCAGCTGGCCAGGAACGATTTCCCAACGGGGTGGTTTTGTTGAGGATTGCGACTATGACGACCGGCAGCGAGAACAAAAAATCGTAAGTATAACTAATGTGTTATTGTTTTCCTCTATTTTAAATGTATCTTGTTTTTATTTTGCAGGAACAAAATCTGCGCCGTTCGACGCCTTAGCTGCCAAACACGCAGCCGTAACAAAACATCGGCGCTGCGGTGAGGGCATCCCGAGACACCGGGACGATGGCTAGGCTGCTGTTTAGCTATAATGTGCCTGTGGGGAAGAACCCACGTTCCAAAGCCGGGCCATTCAACTTTTTTATGTATATAGAGTGTAGTCCATATTGTGGATAATCGACTCGCAGGTATGTAGTACGGATTAGTTTTCTGTTTGGATGGACTGAATTAAATTAAATTATCTTTTTTCCTTTCAGTTTTTTGCCTCTTGTCAGCGACCCAATAGCCATCAACTGCAGGAGTCGGATTCCCTACCCGACAACATCCCTTATCGTTGTCCTACTCATCATCGGCAACATAAACACCAACCTACCTATCTGTCCAGGTACGAACATTTTTATTTTGTTTCTATTTATTATGTCGTCTGTTCCAACTTGCTAATTTTTTTCTCTTTTTTTTTATCTAGATGTGCCTCTACCTCTCCCTGTGTCTACCTACACCATATGTAGCTCCTCAACGGTATGAGCTGTTCTCCTTCTCAACGAAGACATCCCTCATCTCACCATCGATTTGTTGTGGATCCAGGAACACATAAACTACCACATATTTCACCATCATTGCCCACGGCTGCTCGTTGCGGATCCTTGGCCAACAAAAACAACAACGTGGATCGTCGTCATCGTTTGTTAGTGATAGATCCAGGTACTTAATCTTATTTTAATTCTGTTGATAGACCATTTAATTTTACTATTTTTTTTTCTTCCGCTTTCTAGATTCTTTTTCTTCTACTACTTTCCTCTGGAGGACAACCCTTCACCATATGAGCAGAATATTTTATACCTGACATCACCATAGGTCCAACGACCTCGGACTCATCCTCAACACCGTCGACAACATCTCTCGACAACGTCGCTCATCATCATTATCAACTCCTCATCCTCGATAGAAAAATTCTTCCGGATCCAGGTTCATGTAGTGATATTTTTATGGTTTATTTTCGTTATTTTATTTATTATTATTATTACTTTTAGTTATTGTCGTCGTTTTATATATTATCATTATTTTATTATTGTTTGCATTGCATGATATTTTACTATATATATGTACGTTTTCATCCCTATACACATACATACCTACCTACATGGTTTGTAGTTTTGGGGGAGCGAGGTCCGGTACATATTCATGCCCTTTTTTTATTTGAAACTATTCGCTTCGTAACATTTTATTTCGCGTTCGAGGAATTTATATTTATATGGACGGAATTTCCATTAAGCAATCTTTTCGTTTGAATCGAGATGAATTCAAAGGGTTGTTTTGTTGAGATGTGTGATTATGTTAAAAAAAAAACTTTTGCTTGTGGGTTCTGAGCATCGCTCGGTCGGTCAACCTTTTTTTTTTCTTGGTTGTTTTTTTTTGGGTTCTAGATTTGAACAATTTATAAATTAAAGCGTTTTGAATTCGTTTAAATTATTCGAACGTATCGATTAGAACTTGCTGAATATATATAACTAATATATTTTTGTTGTGACAAGACCTTTATTTGAATTGTTTATATTTTGAGACTATGGTTTGATATTAATTTATAATATATATACCTGGATTATTTGAATTGGTTTTTTATGGGTACATGGTACATGGGTATGCGTTTACCTCCAGCGTTGCCGGCAGTAGCAATTATTGTAACTCTTTCTGATGTGCATTTTAAATCTACTCAATAAATAACATTGATAAAAGTTGGACAGACTCAAAAGTAAATACCACAGATCGGGAGTTATAACTCTTAAAGCTAAATAAAAAAATATATATCACACATCGAGCATTGGTCAACAGGTACGGATGCCTGGACCATATCACAGCTTTAATAAATTTTCAACGTGTGATTGCACGATTTATGGAGTTGATACTCTACATACTGTGATTTTATTTTTAAGTTTTGGTAATCATTTTCTTTGCTTTTTCTATTCTTATTCGTGTCCACATGTACCTATTAATAAAAGTTTCGCGACTGGATAATAGGTGATGATTTTGAAATGTTTTCTTGTTTTGATTTTTTGTTTGTTCGTTTGCGCCTTGGGTTTTGTGGTCGTTTTGTAACTCGGGCACCTACCAGGTGTTCCTATTTATAACTAAACCGTTTGGGATTTTTACACTTGTATTCGGTCTTTTGAGAGCTATGCCTATATATCACAGATGTTGCTAATTATCCTAGTCAGTCTTTAAAAATAAAATTTTGTTTTCATATCACAGTTGATGCTTCTTATCCTAGTCAGTCTTTATACAATTTTTTTTTTGTTTTCATATCGCAGTTGATGCTTCTTAACCTAGTCAGTCTTTTGTCTCTTATTTTATCTCGTATCACAGATTAGCACTTAAATCTAACTTAACGCTAAACTTAAAGCTAATCAGGTACGGTGGTGGATATTTTTGTCGATGAGTACAGGTACTTATGGACATTAGTCTGGACACGCATTGTCGTTACCCAGACATTCAAATATATTTTACATCACCTGGTGATTATTGCACATTGCTACATAAAGTTTAGAATGACTACTGACAGGTTGACTAGAATTGTTTAAAGTTTTAAAGAAGATTTAAGAAAAACTTTTTGTCTGACTAGGGTTGGCTAAGAGCCGAAGTGAATTAAACATGAATACGCAACAAAAGGACAAATTTTACTGTTTCATATCTTTCGCATGAAAGATACCCATACTTTTTCCGGCTAGATTTTCTAGTTCGTAAAGGTTTTTACCTACCGCCTTGACTACACGACACTTAACGAATTTTGGACACAACTTGGCTGACAATAGTTTGGACGAATCACTAAGGATGAAATTTCTTTTGAAGACTTCCTGTCCAGGAAGATATTTCACGTTTCTGGAACGGAAGTTATAATTTTTCGCGGTTCTTTCGTTACCTTTTAAAATGTTTTCTTTTAATTTTTCGCGGATAATTTGTAACCTGGCTTGTCTTGGTAACGTCGACACCTCTCCATCGGCTAAATTATCTAATTTTTTCGCGAGTTCATAGCTGGTGCCATGCATCATCATGTTCATTCCGAACAAGGCGTAATACGGTGTTGTGCCTGTAGCTGAGTGAACAGAACTTCTGAGCGCTGCCGCTATTTCGCTTAAATGTTTATCCCAATCACGCTGATCGGTTCGCAGATATGATCGAATGGCTGATAGCAAGGTTCTGTTTACCCGCTCTGACGCATTTGATTGTGGTGCGTAATTGGCTGTCTTGAAATGCCTTATGCCGTATGTGGACAACAAATTTTGGAACTCTTTAGAAAGGAATTGTTTACCATTGTCCGAATGGATTAGTTGCGGTACTCCGAAAGTATCAAACAGTTCATCTCGCAAGAAACGGACGATACTTGAAGCTTTTGCTGCACGCAAAGGTTTCAAGAACACAAACTTGGACAAGTGGTCGAGGACAACAAATACATACGCGTTACCATTTTTGGAACGCGGATAAGGACCTATGAAATCTACGTATAGTTTCTGAAATGGTCTGTCGGTAGAGTAACTGTTAGTTATCGGTGGACGTGAAACAACATTGGACGCTTTTGACTCTTTACATATTTTACAGTTAGAGATGTATTGACGAACTTGAATGGTCATATTTGGCCAATAGAAAAATTGTCGTATTCGATTTAACGTTTTTGCGATGCCACCGTGTGATGACCGTGGAGGATCATGAGCTTTTTCAATTAAGTCTTGTGTTAGGTTTGACGGAATCCACAAACACCATTGATGTTCGTTTAGTACATCGTTATCTAAAGTTGGGAAGCTACGTTTGTATATGTAACCATCTACGATTTTTAAATCTGGCAGTTCTTCTTGTCGAAGTTGAATTGTTTTGATGAGTCCAACATACTCATCGGACTTAAACTCTTCGGAATCAAGATCTATCCATGGACTTACTTGTTCCAACGAAACTGCATCTAAGTGTGCCCGAGAAAGCGTGTCTGGCACAACGTTTAATGATCCTTTGCGGTGCTCTATGTTGAAGGCATATGCTTGGAGTTCTAAACTCCACCTAGCGAGACGACCACTCAGATCCTTCATGGTCATAAGCCACTTCAGGCTAGAGTGATCGGTTATGATTGTGAAGTTCATACCTTCAATATAGGGCCTGAATCGTTTTACCGCCATTACTGCTGCCATACACTCCTTCTCGGTCACACTATAGTTCTTTTGACAAGAGTTCAGTTTTTGTGAGAAGAAGGATATTGGCAGTTCGCCTTCATCATCCTCTTTCTGGAACAGGACGGCACCTATTCCCGAATCGGATGCATCGCACTGGACGAAAAATGGCTTTTTAAAATCGGGGTGTGTCAGCACCGGAGCTGAAGTTAGAGTTTGCTTAAGGGCTTCGAATGCTGCAAGGGCTTCTTCAGTCATTAAGAATTTTGTTTTTGATTTCTTTAACGTATCTGTCAAAGGTGCTGTTAAGGTGGAGAAATCTTTTATAAATCGCCTATACCATCCCGCTAGACCTAAGAATCTCCTAACTTGCCGGGGATTTTTCGGAACAGGGAAGTTAGCTACTGCTTCTACCTTTTCTGGGTCTGTTTTTAACTTCCCACCACCAACGATAAAACCTAGGTATTTCAGTTCCTTGAAACAAAACCTAGACTTTTTAACGTTGATGGTGAGGTTCGCCTGCCTAAGACAGGTGGCTACTTCATCTAACAATTTAAGGTGGGACTCAAAATCTGGAGCAATTATTAACAGGTCATCCAGGTACACGAATACGCGATCCCGTAAACGTGCAGGGATTACCTTGTCCATTAACCGACATAACCTTTGAGCAGCATTACACAACCCAAAGGGCATGACGGTGAACTGGTACAAGGGTCTCCCTGGCACCGCAAACGCCGTCTTTTCCCTACTTGCTTCCTCCAGCGGTATTTGCCAAAAGGCTTCTTTTAAGTCGACGCTGCTTATATAATATGTGTCGGGCAAGCGACTAAGTAGACCTTCTATGTGAGGCAATGGATTTGCATCTTTTTTCGTGACAGCATTAACTCTACGCGAATCTAAACAAAATCTATATTTTATAACACCGTTTTCTCCTGCTTTCTTGATTAATACTACTGGTGAGCACCAGGGGCTCTCACTTTCTTCGATTACTCCTATTTTAAGCATTCTATCTATTTCCTCATATAGCAAGGCTTGTACCGCTGGAGAAACCGGGTAGTGACGTTGCTTTACCGGGACCGCGTCGCCGGTATCAATGACGTGACTCATTAATGAAGTCTTACCAAGACCATGACGTTCGTAGTCCAGGAACCTCGTTTTAACGGCTTCTAATCGGGACTGTTGATCAGAAGATAAAATATGTGCGTTAGGATGCGGAGTGTTTTCAGGTTCCGTAATGGAACTAATTATGTTTGGAGCGACACGAAAAGTCCTCCAAAAATCAACTCCTAAATAACATTCTTGGTCGAGGCCTGGAACTAAATAAAATAAAAACTCATCTTCTATTCCATTATACTCTAATTGGCATTTTACTTTTCCTATTATATGTTGATTTTTTCCATCGGCAGTTTTAACTCCTGACTTATATGGGATAACTTTCATTCCTACATCTTCTACGAAATTCAAACAGTTTTTGCCGAGTATACTGATACTTGCTCCGCTATCTAATAAACCGTACAACTCTTTTCGACCTATTTTTAGTTTTGCATACGGGCGAGGATCTGAACTAGTAAAAACTGTTGTAGCTGCTATGCAATTTCTTGTACTCTTCCTTTGACGATATCTTTGACGTGTTTTTAAAATTCTATCTGATATTGCGCTTATATTACTATTGAAGATTCTTTCTCTAGCTTCTTTATATTCCTTGAGACGGATATGTAACGGAGTAAACTGAAGTTTATTTATGCTATTATTTATTGACTTACTATCTAACTTCTCATCTGAATTATTTCTTTTTAAAATGGCTATTGGTTTATTGTTTTCGAAAATTTGTGTTTGAATGCCTATGTCGATCGTGGTGGTTCGTGGGGTGTCTGGGTCGAACGCGACTCCCCCAGACTCCTCGCGTTCAACCTGGAGTTTCCCGGCCGACATTGCGGACAATTGGGTTTAATCACTTCTTCTTTACCGCATCCAAAACAATAGACTCTATGGCTTGGAGACGGACAATCTACGTAGCTGTGCCCCATTTCGTGACAATTCCAGCATTTCAATTGTCTTGGCTCGTTGCTATTCCGGGACGTACGAGGTCTGTTACTGGATTGTTGGAAAGCGTCGACGTGGTCTTCTTCGTACTCGGGGCTGTCGAATGCTAGTTCGTTAGCTGCAAAACGGTTTTGTTGCCTAACTGGCCTAGCGACTTCACGTTCCCTATCGGCTCCTCTCGGTGGAAAAGCTAACTCCGCATCCTTACATGCTCTCCTCAGTTGGTCGAGATTGAAGAGCGCTTGAGGGTAAACTAATTTTCCGATGCGATCGTTCAAATTTCTCTTTAAGATTCGTACCAATTCTTCCTCAGAAATCTGAATTCCGAGCTGACTTTTCAGCTTGTATATGGCTGCGAAATATGTATCAATGGGTTCCCAGGCTCCTTGACGCCGGTCCATGATGTCTCTCATTATCTCGAGATCTGATTTTAAATTCTTGAACTGACGCATTAAGGCGTCTCTAAGTCCTGGCCAGTCCGTACGATAACTTGTTCGTTGATACTGCCAGTACCACTCGTATGCTGTTCCTGATAATAATAAATGGAAGTCTCTTAGTATTTCCGCCCAGGAACATCCATGCTGTCGTTGAAGCAATTCAACTCTAAAAATGAAATCTTCGACGGTTAGTCGTTCCGGCTTGCCTTCGAAAAGTATTCCCCACTTATCGATCCGAATCGGCGGTCTTGTTGCTCTCGGCTGATAAGAGGGTGGCGATCTAAATTGATGGTCGGGATATCGGTTTTCTCTGGAATAGTAACCTTCCGGCGGGTTTGGCATCCTAAGGCTGTTGTTGTCGTTACCGTATGGATGGTTTCTTCCAACGTGCGATGGTTCCTGAAATCCTTGCCCCGAATGATTCGTAGGCGGAAATTGTCCAGTTGGAAATTGGTATGGTGGCGCATAACGAAATTCCGGATTCACTCCTTGTGAGTGATGAGACGGAAGCGGTGGTAAACTACTCTCCGGAAATTGTGTTGGATGTGCTTGTGGCATCTCTGGCATAGTCCTGGGAGCAGATGACCGTGGCACCGTCGGTGGTCGAATCCTTTCTTCTAGTGGTGGAATCGGTCGCGTAGCATAATTGATTTCTTTCATGAAATCCAAAAATCCCCTCTCAACTTCGCTTCTAACTGACTCGGACACATTTCCACTTATTAATCTCGTGTAGGACTCGTATGCGTTCACGACCGCTAAGTTGATGAGTGTCTTTAACTCCGCAGATACACTGCTCGCTGTGACTCCTTGTCCTTGGTCGAATCGGTCTGTATTCGCCTGTTCTGACACTGATTCGCCTCGCGGTGCGTTCGCTGGGAAAACCTCCATGGGGCTAATATTGCTGGTTCGTTCTCCCTGAACGTCAACTGGTACCCTGTGGTCTCTGGTTGGAACTCTTTCATCCGCGGACGTTATATTGCTATATGGGGGTGTCGAAACTGTCCCGACAGTTTCTTCCGACCCGCTTGTACCGTGATATGAAGGTTGAGCTGGTGGTTTCGTTGTGTTAGGCTCACCCACGACCTGGTTATTTGTGCCACTAGGCTGACTTACTGTTGGTGGATCCTGCATGGTCGGTGGATCACCAGATCCGCGTGGAGGAGAACGTACGGTGGGCATTTTATCGTTATCTCCCACTAACTTGAATTGACTCCGGGTAACTGGTCTGTGGAAAACGTTAACTTTGCGTGGAGTGTTGGGTTCTTTGGATTGAGGCTTATGACTCATTACCACTTAAGGACAACTTTGGAAAAATGTTGACGACAAAATATAAAATTTGACGAATATCCAATTTGATTTTGATGAAAACAATTTATTAAAACTTGGATTACCAAATGTAAGGTTTTTATGACAAAATATAAAATTTGCCGATTAGTGACTCGAAGTTTGATGAAATATGAATAAATAAGAAACGAAAATGAAATTTTGACGAAATAAATAAATGATATGGAATTTTGATGACCAATTATTATAAAATTTATATGACGAAATTTGAATAAATAAATGAAATTTTGACTAATGTAAATAAGTAATATTGAAGAAAAACCAACAATTGAGACCAATGAACTAAACACTAAAAAAAATGAAAACTTTACGAAAAAATTAAAAATATGTATGAAACTTTGATGGAATAATGCAAAGTTTCACCAGATGACGAAAAAAAATAAATAATAAATAACAAGAAAAAAAAAATATTGATAAAAAAGATGAATAATGAACTTACAATTCTAAAATCTCAATCTAAAAAACTATATCTAAAAACTGTTGACCATCAAATTGACTGAACAACTAAAAATGAAAAACTGTAATGTCTAAACTTAGTACTAATAATTTTTTTTTGATTTTTATGTTTTTGACTTATGACCTAAGACTTCCAACCACCAAATGACTAAAAACTAAAAAAAAAATATAAACGAAAAAATAATAAATAACTAAACTAAAACTGACTAAAAACCAATTAAAGTTGACCAAAAAAAAAACAGATGACGAAATCTAATTATTCGCTAACTCAAAAACTCAAACGAAAAAAATCTCAAAAAAAACAAACGAAAAATTCTCAAAAAAAAAATCCAAAAAAAAACCATGTGTAAATCGACAGAAATGTTGTTTGAAATAATTGAATGTTGTTGTTGTATTTTGTATTTGTTATTCGGGGGTGTTTGGGGTAGCAAAGGGAGTGACTTGCTCTGAACCTGTGTTGACGACTTATGTATGACTCAACGGCCGACTGGTAATGGTGCTCCCCGAGAAACTTTCATACTCGGAGTGTGATGAACCCAAAAATAATAAAACATTTAAACGACACGAAAACAATTTCAAATTGTTCTTGCTGTCGGGATCGAACCAACGCGTCGCGATTTGAAAAGCTTTCTAAAGAGCTATCTTAACAAAGACTTACGATTTGGCTCGACACCGGCGGCAAAGACGACTTGAACGGAAAACGCCAATTGCGGCTTCTTTAAGCTCCGACCTGTTAACCGCAATTCAAAGGTTATGTAAGGACTCTACCTTTAAAGACATGAAAACTAAAAATCGAAGGAATGCAACTGACGACAAACAAAACTGTTTCGACCGTTCTCGCCTCTTACGCCAGATCGACGCGTCGCGATTAAAACGCCTTCTAATGAGCAATCGTTATTAAGACTTACGCCTCGATTTGACGTATTTAACGCCAACGGTCGGAACACTGAAGGAAAACACTAGGACAAGACGTTGGGCGCCATTTGAAATGAAGCGATGATTATAGAGAAGATTGAGATTGTGTGGCGGCTTAATGTTTAAGACCAGATGACATTGGCCAGGCCGCCGCGCTGCCGCTTCTCGCTGCCAATTGATGTTGGGTTGGCAGCACCTCATCTTAGGCCAGGGCTAGAAGGAAGGAGGAAAAGAAAAAAGTTGACAGGAAAGAAAGTCAGGAAAGAAGAAGGAATTGGACGACCTAAGGAGAGGGAGGGAAAAGGCACACGATGTCCGCTGCGGGGGTCGCGGCATGCTTGTTCGGCTCGGCTATAACTCGCCGGTTGGTGGGGGGGATCTTGCCCCCACAGACGGACCACTCCATTTCAAAACATAAATCATGCCTGGAACGATAGAAAAAAAAACGATGCGATACCACCACCTAATTGCGTTCACCACACTCGCAGCTGCTGGTGACGGTGCAGCTGGGCCTTAAAATTCCCACCCCTCCGTGGAATCCGGTAGGCCTGCAGAAAATCCGGACTCCCCGTTGTTGCTTCTCCTCAGAGCATCATCTCAGCCGCAATTGTCATAATATCGTCACTCCCCTTTACTTACCCTACTCACCCCCTTGGGATTCCTCTACTCGGCCATCGAGCGATTGGCCCGATTACACAAATAATTACACAAAAATTCTGTTTTCATCTTGACTTACATCAACTTTTTTGACCTTTATTCATGACAAAAAAATTATATAACAAAGAGGCGAAAATTTCTACCCTAATTCCATTTAAACATATATACACGCTTTTAAATTTTTAATTTTATGATTGTACTAAAAATTAGAACCGTTAGATGTAAAAAAAACCTGGAAAAACAACCGGTTTCCTTAGCGGCAACCCTCCCCACTGTCTCGCAACTATTTCCCAGGCGTATTAATTCGCGCCCGTTACTCCAAGAAACGCTAAACCCTTTCACCCTCCTACACATAGAGCTCTATCTTAAGGGGTACCAAAAGAGGCAAAATCTTGCTTCCCGCGACCGAGACGTGGACAGAACCCCACCACGGAGTCTTACCCAAATTTGCCGGTGTCGGTATTTTCCAAACCCTTTTGGACGGCACTTACAAATTCACCAAAAAAACTAATAAAATAGGACTGAATCCTCACAAAAAAACTAAATGAAATTGCGCTCTGATAAATGGCATGAACAAAGGTTCACATGCATATACATATATATATATAACAAAAAACTGGCCTCTGCAACGGGAGAATCTTGATTCGCCCGGTTTCTTGTATTTCGGCTTCAACAGAATCCTCCTGCCTCGCTTTATTTCTCGTCGTCGTACCGACGGCCGGCAACTTTCTTGCCAAATTATCTTGATTTGCTTCGGTACTTGTTGCGACGGTCTCGAAAATTATCTTCAAAAATTACGCGAAAAAAAAAATATAAAGGGAAAAAGACAAGAAAAGGGGTGACGTCCGTTCGACTCCCGCTGAAAATTGATAATTATCACTCAACGACCTGCATTCCTAACTCGACTCTAACACTCTCTTACTTGATAACCCGGAGTTTCACGGGCTTAAGCTCCTGTTTTTCTTTAGGTTGAAACCAACTCTGGCAAAAGCCACGGATTACCTGGTGCAGGATCTTACAATCACCCTGGAGCGTGAAAGAAAAAAAGTAGGAATTACTCCCAGGAATATTCACCGGCGCACAAAACTTTCTTCTTTTACAAAAAAAAACCAACAATAACACTCACCCTTTTACGATAAAAATTCACAAAAAAAATTCACCAAATGTCTTGATTATGTTTCAGCTTTTAGCATGGATATTATATCCAATACATATATTTTCTAAATGCACTTTGCACTATATTATATTAATCTTTTAAATAAAATCTCGTTGAGCTCTTGTGATCTCTCTGACGTTTGAACTTGGAATGTCCTCTTCATTCGCTCGAAACCTCCTTCTAACCTACGATTGCCATTCCTCTATTCACTTTTGTTAGCGCCCGTAGAATGCAACGTCATGCACTCGGCCATTTTTAGTCGATGCACTTATCAAACTTAGCTTTAAGCCCTAGCCTATAATTGATGCGTTCTTTTTTTTCTATTGTTTAGTTTCGTTAAATTATTTTCGTTTACTTTTTGTAATTATTTTTGTGAACATTTTAATTTGTTATTTATTCACTTATCATTTATTTATGTGTTATTTAATTCAGTATAATTGACAAAAACAATACAAATAAAATAAAATACTAAATAAAACAAATTGTTTTCCTTGTGCACCAATTGCACCGAATGCATCAATTGCATGAATTGCATGAAACCATAAAAGAACACGCAACTTTCATAACGTAAGAATGTGTACATAAGGATTATTGTATACTTAGCCTTAACCACATAATAAGTCATTTCAACTCTTTCCAGATCAACACATCCGCATTCCAAAAATTCTTTCCACTTCTTTCTACTTTCATTCATCATTTTTTTCTCTATTGTAATGTTTACTTCCGCTTTCAGCCATTGGTGAATGAATGGAATGGACCATTCACCCCACCCGTAACAAGACCAACAAAACAAGCCGACCAAACCTGCGCATCATCCACCGACCACCATAGTTATTCCGGTAAGTATTTATTATTTATTTATTTCGTTTTATAACATGTCATAATATTTTTATATTTCCCTTACTATATTGATTGTTTCTTTTCAGATCCCCAGTTGCCGATGACCGGAGGATAAACAAACAACGGAGATGGGGCGGAATGGCGGTGAGCGATGACCAAGGGTCCGGCAGCAAAAAAAAAAAATCGTAAGTACCTAATCCTTTAATATTATTACCATCAATGTTGAATCTACTTAAATATCTTTTCTCATTTCTGTTTTCAGGTAGTAATTTAGCGCCAGCGACGCCTCTGCTGCCACACAACTTGGTGTTCACCGAATTGCGGCTCACCATGAGGACAATGACCTCCGCCGACATCCCTCCACTGGTAGTGACGACCAGCGAGGACAATATCGTAAGTAAATACATACATATGTTCTTATTTTGATTTTTGTTCCTACCTATCTCATCTCTTTTGCATTCCAGGGCAATTTTTCCCGCAGCCGACGCCTCAGCTGGCCAGGAACGATTTCCCAACGGGGTGGTTTTGTTGAGGATTGCGACTATGACGACCGGCAGCGAGAACAAAAAATCGTAAGTATAACTAATGTGTTATTGTTTTCCTCTATTTTAAATGTATCTTGTTTTTATTTTGCAGGAACAAAATCTGCGCCGTTCGACGCCTTAGCTGCCAAACACGCAGCCGTAACAAGCCGCTGCTCTAAAGAAAAGACTTGCAGCAGCAACAAAAGCAACATCTTCTGATTCCACAGAGTGAAAGTAAAAAAAAAAAGAATTTAAATATGTATGTACATATGTACATATATGGTGATCAACTTGGAAATAATAAAAGAAAAAAGCTGAATTAAGTAGATTGTATTTTTTTCTTGATTGAAGCATGTGTTCAATTCAACAAAATTAAAAACTTTTTTTTTCATCACGTTCGTACACAACGTATCCCTTAACTTTACAAAATGATTTTTCAAAGTACAGATGTATCTTTTCATTTAAGCTACAGTTTAAATCATTTTAGTATTTGACTTAGTTTTCGTAATTTGTATATTCGTTATGAGAAGACTCATGTGTTTTCATTTGACTCTACCCAAAGTTTTGAAAAAAAATTAAACGGATTTGTTAAACCATCACAAACATTTTTGAAAAATAGTTACTTCATGAGTTTGGATAGCCTCTAAAAGCCTTATACGTACATATGTAACGAGTATATCCAATAGCTATAATAAAATAAATAAATAAATTAGGTGGCGCAACAATTCGTTGAGAACTAGGGTCTAGTGACTTATGACTCTCAACCATTTCTATGTGCGAGTAATGTTGTCAGGAATGGAATATAATACAGTTGTTTGAATTTTGACATTTAAGGGAACATTAATAAAAAATGTACTTTTTCGATAATTAAATTATATAAAAGCTGATATCTCATGTTACAAAGCTTTTTTTATAACTTACAGGTTTTGAAAGGGTTATAAAATACCTTTATATGTTTCATTAAAAGACAGTGTGAGCGTTAGGAAAATTAGGAAGGATTTAAGAGGAGATACAGGTACACATTGGTCTTAAAGTTTTGAATATGAAAATGGGAACGAAACACATAAACTACATTTGCTTTTAAAATGGACTATTTTTAATTACTTACTTACTTAAGGTGGCGCTACAGTCCGGGCGGACCTGGGCCTCAACCAACATGCGTCTCCAGCCAGCTCGGTCCCTAGCTAGCTGTCTCCAGTTTCGCACGCCAAGTTGGTTGAGGTCCTCACCCACCAGAGTGCGCCACCTGAGTCGCGGTCTTCCTCTACTGCGCCGTCCCTCGGGATTGGATTCGAAGACCTTCCGGGCTGGAGCGTTGATGTCCATTCGCTCTACATGACCCAGCCATCTAAGCCGTTGGACTTTTATTCTGCTAACTAGGTCAGTGTCGCTGTACAGCCCGTACAGTTCGTCGTTATATCTTCTCCTCCATTCTCCATCTATACGTACGGGACCAAAAATCACCCGAAGAATTTTTCTCTCGAAGCATCCTAAGACGTTCTCATCTTTCTTTGACAGGGTCCATGCCTCAGCGCCATACATGAGAACCGGGATGATGAGTGTCTTATAGATGGTGATTTTAGATGCTCGAGAGAGGACTTTACTTCTCAATTGCCTTCTAAGTCCAAAGAAGCAGCGATTTGCAAGAGTTATTCTTCGTTTGATTTCAGCGCTGGTGTCGTTGCCTGTGTTTATAGCGGTGCCTAGGTAGACAAAGTCCTTAACTACCTCGAAGTTATAGCTGTCCATGGTGATGTTTTGTCCAAGACGTCGTTGTTCAATGTCCTTTTTTGATGACAGCATATACTTGGTCTTGCCCTCATTGACCACTAAACCCATCTTCTTCGCTTCCGTCGCAATGCTCAAAAACGCTCCACTGACATCACGCTTTGATCTTCCAATTATGTCAATATCATCTGCGTATCCGAGTAATTGGATGGACCTTTGGAAGATTGTGCCTCTAGTGTTGACGGTTGAGTTTTGCACAATTCTTTCCAGAACGATGTTGAAGAAGTCGCATGACAGTGCATATCGCCTTGTCTAAAACCTTTTTTGACATCAAATGCATCGGTGAGATCTTTTCCGACCTTGATGGAGCAGCGTGCATTCTCCATCGTCATTCTGCACAAACGGATAAGTTTGACAGGGATGCCAAAACTAGACATTGCTCTGTAGAGCTCTTCCCTGTGGATGCTGTCATACGCGGCTTTAAAATCGATAAAGAGATGGTGGGTATCGATTTGAAGCTCCTGGGTTTTTTCCAAGATCTGCCGTAATGTGAATATTTGGTCGATAGTGGACTTTCCTGGTCTGAAGCCACACTGATAAGGACCTATCAGGTTGTTGACGAACGGCTTCAGACGTTCACATAGTACGACAGAAAGGATCTTATATGCAATGTTAAGGAGACTGATCCCTCTGTAGTTGGCGCAATTTAAAGGGTCTCCTTTTTTATGTGTCGGACAAACTATGCTGAGATTCCACTCATCGGGCATGCTTTCTTCCGACCATATTTTGCAGATGAGTTGGTGCATGCTCCCTACCAAGTCATCGCCTGCTGCTTTAAATAGTTCGGCAGCTATGCCGTCAGCTCCAGCAGCTTTGTTTGACTTCAGTTTAGATATAGCTATCTTCACTTCGTCTAGGTCGGGTAGGCGGAATTGTTGATCTGCGTCGCCTAAGTTGAGTGGTTCTATCTCCCTTACAGCGGGATTCGGTTCGTCTTCGCCGTTATATAATTTGGAGAAGTGGTCTTTCCATATTCTCAACATAGACTGCGGTTCTACTACGATGTTCCCCTGATCGTCTTTACATGCTTCGGTTCGTGGCTGGTATGCCTCTTGCTTCGCTGCGTGCGCTTGCCGGCATTCGTCGTCAAACCAGGGGTTTCGCTGTTGTGGACATGTGAAACCTAGCACTTCAGAGGCGGCATCTCTGATGGCTGCAAGGCAATGTTGCCACTGGTTTTCAATGCTTAATGCATGCAGCATAGGACTCCTTAAGAGGTTACTAGAGACTCGATCGGAAAAGGACATAGCAGTCTCTTGCGATTGTAGCCGTCTAACGTCGAAACTTCTCACAGTACTTCCTTGTTTTGGCTTGGACCGGGATATCCGTAGCCGTACCTTGGCTACAACGAGGTAGTGGTCCGAGTCAATGTTGGCCCCTCGGAAAGTTCGGATATCCTGTATACTGGAGAAGTGTCGTGCGTCGATCGCAATGTGGTCAATCTGGTTGACGGTTGATTGATCAGGAGATTTCCATGTCCCCTTGTGGATATTGAAATGTGTGAACCTCGTACTAGCTACCAGAACGTCGCGCCCCGCAGCGAAATCGATCAGCCTGAATCCGTTGTCGGAGGTGGTGTCGTGCAGGCTGTATCTCCCGATTGTGCCACCAAAGATGTCTTCTCTTCCTAGCTTGGCATTAAAATCTCCTAAGACAATTTTAATGTCATAGCCAGGGCACTGCTCATATGTCTTGTCACAGAGCTCGAAGAATATATCTTTGGTGTCCTCATCTTTCTCCTCTGTTGGGGCATGCGCGCATATTAGGCTTATGTTGGCGAATTTAGCCTTGATGCGGATTGTCGTGATGCGCTCGCTCACACTGTTGAAACTCAAGACTTTTTGCCTGAGTCTAGTTCCAACAACAAATCCACACCCAAATAGACGCTGCCTTTGTTCTCGGTAGCAGTCGCCGTAGTATACATCGCAGTCTTTTAGTTTGCGTTTGCCCGGTCCATCCCATCGCACTTCTTGGATGGCGGTAATATCTGCCTTGCAGCAGTTTAGGGCTTCCGCTAATTGTTCGGCTGCACGTGGTCTGTTAAGGGACCTAACATTCCACGATCCGAAGTTGGTTGTTCTTATTTCGTTTGCTTGGGTTGTCAACAGTGAATCCGTCCGTATCCGAGGCTTGTTGGTGCTTCGCAACTAGAAAATTTTTACGTGGTCAGGAAGTCACCCTGACGGCACAACCCCCAACCTGGAGGGCCAGATCCTTAGTATAACTCCAAGGACGGGGAGCCGGATAAACCGCTCCTTATAGGCCTGGGCTCCGAATAAGTCGTAGAAGCCCTACAAGGTGTTCACTAAGTAGTTCAACCTTACTGGAACTGTAGACGCCACCGTTGATTCCATCTCGAGAATTCGTCCGCTGCCGTCTGGATAAGGAGAGGTGCCTTATTGGAAACACCTCTCCCCCCCTCTCTCGTTTGCTGCCCCCAACAACTTTCCACTGGGGTTGGTTTAATTAGCTTATGACTAAGAAAACTTCGAATGGACTTTCTCAAAAATGCTTCTTAAAGAATCCATATCATTGCATATGGATATTTGGCATGTTTGTTAGAAAACCAAACTCAAACAATTCGAAAACAACAAAACAAATGTATTTAACCTTTAACACAGCATCTGAAATATCTTTCTTTTTACTTTAACCACTTAACAATATAAAAATTTCTTTTTCCGACCCTAAGCAATGAAAGACCATTTTTAAGAAATGGTCTTTATATATTCTTATATATATAAATGATATCCCCAACTCATTAAATTATTGTAAAATTTCACTTTTTGCTGATGATGCCCTAATGTATGTGAGTGGTAAATATATCGATTTAAACGAAGAAATGATAAAGAGTGATTTAGCTAATCTATGCAAATGGTTAAGTGCTAACAAGTTGAAGACTAATGTGACCAAAACTAAGTGTATGTTCATTAACAGTGATTATCGAATTAACCTTGAAATTGATAACTCCAAACTAGAACAAGTTGACGAAATAAAATACTTGGGTATTAAATTATACAGCAAATTAAACTTTAAAAGTCATATTCAATACACGATTGGTAAAATATCAAAAAAAATTGGTTTTCTTAAAAAAATTAGGAAAAACATAACAACAATATGTACTGTCAATATTTATAATACAATAGTTAAACCTCATTTTGACTTCTGTTTAACTATTTTATTCCTAGGAACCAATGATGAAATTAAACGTCTTCAGATTCTGCAAAATAAAGCGATGAGAACTATTACAAGAAGCAGTTTTCGAACACCTACAGTCTGGATGCTGTCCTGCCTAAAATGTCTATCTGTGAAGCAGTGCATTATTCTGAATGTTCTGATGTTTGTTTTTAAAATGAAATATAATATGATGCCAAAGTATCTTACATCTAACTTACAATATGTACAAGATGCCCAGCCTTATTCTTTGAGAAATAACTGTAACTTTAGATTCAAAATGTATAGAGACTCCAGAACAAAAAATATGATATTTCATAAAGGTTTAAAAATGTTTAATGAACTTCCAAGTAACATCAAAATTGAAACGAATTTAAAAAGATATAAAAATGAGTTAATTAAACACATTCGTAGAACTGTAACTTTATAATGTATATGTAAACAGGCAATATATTTAAATTATTTATTCTTAAAAATAAGTTATTATTATGTAATTGTAAATAGTAAAAACATACTAAATAAATGTATACTACTACTACTACTACTACTACTACTACTACTACTACTACTACTACTACTACTACTACTACTACTACTAAGAACATGAATGCCATTATTAATAACTTCGGAGAAGTTTTGAGTTCGCTTTTGATTGATATAGAACCCTCCAGCTGTGATGATTCTCATCGCATCAGCTGAAGGAAGATTTTTAATTTTAAAATAAATTACCTCAAGCAAAAACATAACACTTTTCACTTACTCTCTGTTGTAAAACATTTAGCTTTTAGTGCCAGATCAAGAATGGATAGTCCAGGCTCTGGAAAAATCTCAACGACGGAAGCTCCAGAAAAAATCTATCGGATTTCGTTGTAATTCAGTTCACCTAGTCCTTCAACATTGCCCTTATAGAGCGCCTCTGTGACTTTTTCGGCTTGTTTTAGACCCGCCTCTGGAATGAGAAAAACTTAAATATCTAAAAGAAGTGATTTATTTGTTTATTAAAAATCATCTCCATGGACTAGAAGCGTCACATCTTCAGCTAGAATCGTTTGTGCTTTTCTCTTCTCTGGTGATTTTTTGTGTTCTTCCATGAGAAATGCAATTTCTTTCAGTGGGATAAAAGTGAACAACTTGAGAAGCTTCTAGACTTCAGAATCTGGCATTTTCAAAAAGAACTGATAAAGAGAAAATGGCGACGTTTTTTCTTCGTCCATCCAAATACCATTGCCAGCAGATTTCCCGAACTTGTCTCCTTCTTCGTTGGTAACAAGAGGCAGTGTCATTCCAAATACTGATTTCTTTTTTTCTACTCTGCTGATGAGTTCGTGGCCAGTCATTAAGTTGCCCATTGGGTCACTGCCTCCCATTTGGAAACGACAATCGTATTTCTGAAGCAAATGCAACCAGTCATAAGCTTGGAAAATTTGATATGTGAATTCGGTAAAGCTCATTCCAGCTGCACTCTCAAGTCGCGACTGGACTGGACTGACGATATTGAGAGCATTGATCCCATTCGAAAGTTTCTTCCCATATTGGCAACAAAGTCCACTTCATTCAGATTTTCGTACCATGATGCATTGTTGACAACTCTGAAAGAAAGATTATCAAAACGATTGAGTTTTTAAAGCGCATTAGGTTTCTATTATAGTTACCTAATAGGAGATAGGTCACTTTTGTTTTTACTAGTGTCCCAAAGTAGATCCTGATGATTCTTGAATATTCTATTAAGCTGTTTTTCTATAGCAATTAATTTGTCTCAATGACCGACGACCCTAGTTGGTTTCGTTCTGTTTTTTTTTTTGCCACTAGGATCACCGATAAGACCCGTAGCTCCTCCAACTAACGCAATTGGATTGTGTCCTTCTCGGTGGCAATGCAGAAGTCCCATTATTACCAGGAGATTGCCAACGTGTAGACTATCGGCAGTTGGATCAAAGCCGGCGTAGATCGTTTGTTGTTTACTTGTGAAAAGTTTTGTCATTTCCGGACTACCGTTTTAAGAAGAACAGAATGTAATTCATTACGATTTCTTGTAGTTTTTATGAACATACAAAACAATATACAACTTACCCAGCGGTTTTTGGTTTTTGGTCTGAAAATATCAAATTATATTAAATATCAAAACAATTAACAAAAACTTACTCTTAAAATCCGAAACCCATTGTTTTGTTTTGCAAAATTGATTGCCATTTTTGACAGGGCACAAAAATTCCATAAGTTTCTTTTTAGCCCAATCCCCCATTTTGTTTTTTTTTTCACCACTCACATGTATTCACCGATAGCGAATTTGAGAGAGTTCACCTCGAATAAAATTTGAGGGTGTTTCAGGTAGGACGGGTACCGGTCGGGACTCTAGATAATATATTTGTAAGGTGTAACAATGATCTATTTTTTTATAGCCTTTGTTTTTATTTTAGATGCTGCCTATTACATACCATAATGCAAAAAGCAACTTCCCTCAAGAAATCTGGATGACAAAGCAAACAAGGCGTTGATTTACAGGTACCTAAGTTTTTTACTTGCGACATATAGGAACTATATGGCAAGTTTTGCATTCGTGCAAAATTTCGAACTCGAGATTTTAATCAAACATGATATTACGATGGTAGAGAAGTCGAAAAAAGTGGGTCCCGCGATTCCGTCCGGTCTGTTTTGTCTGTCTGTCCACGCTCCTACAGCCTAAACCATTGGGTCGATTGAGTTCAAACTTGGAAGTTAAGGTTTTCAGCAGATTCGCGTTAGGCGTTTTTTTCATTTTTTTTTCAAGACCAAAACTAACAGTGGCCCCCATACAATTTTTTTGGTCAAAAAACGAAAATTCGAATTTTCTCAAAAACAAACCGATAGATTTTTTTTAAATTTTCTCTAAAATTTTATTTTTAAACTTGGCTTCTTTTCATAAGAAAAACATATTTTTGTATTGCTCAGGAAAGGTACCGCTCATAGAACCGTTATTTTGTTTCTTAATTTTCTCAGCAACTTATCAACCGATTTCAATAATTTTTTTTCTGAATAAGCTCTTATATTGCCTTAACAATATTTGATTATCAAAAGTGAAATTTTTTATTGTTTGGATTTTTAAAAAAATATTGAATTTTTTTTTTTCAAAATTCTATATCTCAAAAACGGGTCAACATTTTTTTACGAAATTCAAATGTAAAGCGTATATTTACAATCACTAAACAACTGCATACCAAAAATATTTTTAGAACAAAATTTAAAAATTTTATATATAAAAAATTAATTAAAAAAAAAACCGCTCTAACGATTTTCAAAAAAAAAATTTGAAAAATCAAGGGTTTTTTGATTTATAAAATGGCATCTAAATTTTTGAAGACAAACTTATTTTTCAGGTAAAGTTTTGAATCTTAAAATAGTTTTTTTTTAAATTATTTTAACTGCATTAAATGTAATCCCCTCACATCTCACCAGATCAAATCCTGTGCGTGAGCCCGAAAGAGCGCATTAGATTTACAAAACTTTTATTATATTCAGCCCTATCATGAATTCCATCGTAATCGGAAATTTTTACGAATCCCGAAAAACTGTATCATGAAATCCGTTCGTAGTGGAAAATCTCATACAATTTTGCATTACGAACGAACAATTTTGCATCATGATACAGTTTTTCGGGATTCGTAAAAATTCCGACTACGATGGAATTCATGATAGGGCTGATTGGTACATATGTATGTATTGTTTATAACTATAACTATTGTAAATACCAATTCATTTCCGAGATGAGTTGTCCTAGGATGAGTTGTGTCTTGGGATGAATCGCGCGGTTTTTTTGACAAATCGAATAGCATTTAAATCTTTGAAGACAAACTTGTTTTAAAGGTATAATTTTAAATCTTATATAGGTGCTTTTTTAAACAGACTCTTTGCATACAGGAGCAAGTTCGTGCGACCCAGTCGTGCATTTTATTTTATATTATATTTCTCTTAACAAAATAATATCAACGTTTTTAACTACAGACGTGTAAGAACACTTTTCTAAACAATTTGTGTGGATTGTGGACTTAAAGGTGCATCTCTCTGTCCAGTACTCAATTGCTGCTGTATCATGTTTTCTGCTTCCATCTCAGCGGCCATAGCTTCCGCAGGCATTGACGGTGGAGGTGTCACCATCTCTACCAAAAGTCAAATGCTTTCAATGCAACAAACTGCAGCAACACCACCAAGTCAATGATGCAAGTAGGCATTCCAACATTCAGTGTAGCCGACCGCTAACGCCCTTCTAGCAGCTGAGGTTTGGTGCTGGAACGACTCAACAGCAGTAACAGCAACTGCAGAGTAAGCAGGCAATTCAGGTTAGTTAATTAACTTGTGAGTGATCCAAACTCGACCTATTCATCAGCTGCCAGGAAATATAATGCAAGCCGCTCACAAAAAACGACTTTTGCAGTGACAACAAAAGCAACATCTTCTGGTTCCACAAAGTACAACAGCGAGCGGAGACCAGTTGTGTAAGTGCGAATCGAAACATTTATATCATGATCAACTCGCTTAACCTTCGTCTTTCAGGTCTAAATCCAGGCTTATAGTGCCAAAGGTCTCACTATCTCACTGCCACGAAAAGATCTACAGGGACACTTAGCTGGCTGAGGCAGCGGCTACTGCTGCCGCTGAGGCTGACACCGACGACATAGAAGAGGTAGCTGAAATGAATGCCGGTTAAGAAGCATCTTGTTCCAAATTTCGAACCTTGACTGTAAATTAAGTGAATTCAAATATTAAATCTAAAACATTTTGCCCCTAAGGATCGCACTGGCTTAACGGTGGCAATCATTCGGAGACAAATTGGCTGGCCCGACAAGAATCCCCTAAAGGCCAAACAGATTCAGATCAGTCCCTCGGCAGCTACTGACGTTGTCGGCGAGTTGAATCCATCGATTTTCACACAGAAAATCAACATCAAAAACAGAAAGTCAACTTCCATTTGAGATTTCCTTATATAATGAAAATTAATTCCTTTATAGTCACAACAATTCAGTGTGAACAACCTCTATCCGCAGCGGAAGTGTTTGTGGGTCAAGCGATCTCTGCGTTGTCGACAATGCGAACACAATGCCATCAAGCCGGAGTACCATTCAGGGTCGATCAAGTATCGCTAACTAACATGTGCCCGATGTTCTGCTTGTGCGTTGTGAAAAGCCACTGAAGCCTGGCACGTCCACTCAATTGATCCTCAAGGTAACTAACCCAACTATGCATGATATGACCACAACCATTATGGAACTGCCAAACAAGGAAGAGGAACGGCGAATGATTGATTTCGAACAACAGGCGACCGTGCCTGCAGCAACATCGACTCCATCATTGAACACGAGTCTATCGAGGCAGACATCACTGACCGAGGAACCACGTTGTGTTAAGAGTCCCACCAACGCCATTCTAGAGATGTTGGATTCTTCGTTTGTCCTAAATCAACGCGACGATTCAACGGAATTCGACGAAGAAGTTCAAGTTCAACGAGAGGAACCAAAGTAAATAAAAGAAAAATTTAATTGGAAATTCCTATTATATGTTGTTTCTCAAATTTTTTTTTTTAGATTCATCACTTCGAGAAAGTCCAATAAAGTAACAATCAAATTGAACTTTACACCTAAAGAAGGACTCAAACCAGGCAATGATGTTACTCTTGGTTTCAAAGACGCCCGAAAAGAAGGAACCTCAGAATCACGTATTATCATTGAAAGTTTTTGTAAAAGTTGGTCAAATTGAAGCCTAGATATAATTCTATATCTAGAAAATAATCTTTTTTGCAAACAACTTGTTTATTTATTTTGAACTATAGTGTAATTTTTTATATATTGTATATTCTACTGTTTCTTTGCTGACTAGGATTATTTTTATTCAAAATTATTTAGGCTTTACTTTACCTATGCGCAGTGTTAATAATAAAGGAACAGCTTTCATCTAATTAAGATGTTTATTTGTTTTGAATTCAAAGATGTTGGTGCTTTTTGCTTCAGGGGTTGAACTCGGTTGAATCAATTTTGAAGAATATACAAATGGTAATGTACAATATTTAAATAGTTCGTTTAATTTTTGATGCTGATTACGAATCCGAACTCCAAATTTGGCTACATGTGGTCAAACTAAGAAATGCCCGTTTTCAACATTATTTTTGTATTTTTTTCAATATATTACAATTACAAGAACTTGATGTTATAATTTTAAGACTACAAATTTGTTATAGGAAATACAAAATTGAAAACATTGAAGGAAGATTTTGTAGATTTGAAAAATCATCACATTTTTTTTGAAAAAAAAACTATTTCATGAAATTGATAGCTTCGAAAAGCCCTACATATATGTATGTACATATGTATGTATGTACGAATTACAAAAAAAAAAATAATATCTCAAAAACGTTAATTGATAGAGTAATTCTGGAGTCGGGTTTGTATTGTTGTTGACGGCATCGAAAGCAATATATTTATTATGAATGAAGGAAGGTATTTCAATTAAATTCCAGAGACCTGCAATTTAAATTAGAAAGAGAAAAAATTAAGATAGTTCTTATTTTATTATTTATAAAAATATCCTCACCAGCCACATCACAGAGTTCGCCAAAACATGTACAAGCAGATATTCAACTGTGAATTTCTGCAAAAGCACATAATTTAATCTTTAGATAAAAAAGAAACCAAGAAGAATGTTGGAACAGAAGAAGTGGAATTCCCCTAGAAGGAAGCCACCAACGCCAACATATCTATTCTGTAGAGAAAAATCATCAGCCACGAAGAGGTACAAATTCAAGGTAAGTGCTTTCATCACATTAATTTTAAACTCAATATATGAATATTGTTTTGTTTTTTAGTTAAAATTACACTTGTCAACAAGATTTTGTTCCTGGCAATCAAATATAGCTCTATTCCAATGGAATCTTATGTCCTCATTTTTTTGTTGGCCATTCATAGTCAATTTGAACAAATACAAGTTGAATCAATTGCAGCGTTTGATAGCAGTAGCACATTCACGTCATGTGTCACCATCTCTGCAATGCAAAGCACTTCTTTCAGCCAGCTTCGGATAGGCGAAAGATTGAAGTGTATGCAAGTCCTTCCTCATGATGTGAACAATAGTTAATTTAATCTACAGTCAGTTTTTCAAAACAGTACCTACCACCGAGGATTGGCCAATTGATCTGTTTCACTATGTTCTTTTTTGCAGAAATTCACATTTGAATATCTTCCTTTTACATTTTTTGGCGAACGCTGTGATGCAGTTGGTGAAGATGTGTTTATAAATAATAAAATAAGAACTACCTTAATTTTTGCTTTTTCTAATTGTAGGTATCTGGAATTCAATTGAAATACCTTTCTTCATTCATGATTTATTGCTTTCGATGCCGTCAACATCTTCAATTCAATTCAAACCCGAATCCAGAATTACTCTATCAATTTAGGCTCTTGAGATATTATTTTGTTTGTAATTCGAAAGCAATTATATACATACATAAAAGGCTTTTCGAAGCTATCAATTTCATGGAATAGTTTTTTTTTTCAAAAAAAATGTTTGATGATTATCAAAATCTTTAATATCTTCCTTCAATATTTTCTTTCTTTACAATTTTTTACTATTTCCTATAACGATTTTGTAGTCTTAAGATTATAACATCAAGTTCTTGTAATATATTGAAAAAAATACAAAAATAAATAATAAAATATAAAATAAAATAAAATCGGAGTTGGGATTCGTAATCAGCATCAAAAATTAAACGAAGTATTTAAAACCACAAAAGAATTACAACCTAGTTTTTTTCAAAACTTCAGGTAAAGTCAAATGAAGACTTATGAGTCTTTCATAACTAATAAGAAATTACGAAAACTAAGTGAAATAGCAAAATGATTTGATCTGGAGCTAAAAGCAAAGATATGTACTTTGCAAAATCATCTTGCAATTTAAAGTTAAGAGATACGTCATGCTTTACCGGTTTTAAAAACCTGGTGTAATAGAAAATTTTGAAGGTGAGGTTCGAAGTCAGGATATCTTAATCCTCTCAAAAAAGAACGAGCTTCTGACTAATGCTATTGACCACATGAAATCATAAAGAAATACATACCAACTTGATGAACCAAAACATAGGAATAGGATTAAAAATACTAAGTTTTTAATTTTGTTAAATTGAACATATGTCTGAATAAAAAAAATAAAATCTACTTAAAACAGCTTATTTATTTTTTTATTATTATTTGCTAAAAACGAAACAAAAAATAAAAAAGGTATAATCCACTATAATAATTGACCTGAGCAGATCAATTTTGGGAAAACCAGAAAGAAGTATTTTTCTTTGAAAAAAGTACATTTAATATCTTTTTTATTTACTCAAAAACTAAGAAGTTACATTTTAACATCCAGTTATTGTTTTTTAAGTGAAAATACATTATTAGCGTTGAATTTAAAACAAAAATATACTAAATTACATACAATTTTGAAAAAAAAAAAATACAAATTTATTTAAAAACTAGCTGCGCCGCGAACCTTGATTATTAACGGATGAGATTTAAAACATGTTGTCGACTATAATCATCTTCACTCTTCAGGATTTGTTGCAATACCGCTTCGTTTTGTTGCTGAAAAAAAAAATACATCAATTAGGTAGTGCTTTCAAAGTTTGTGGTTTATGTGAAGCTTACTTTGAAGTAGTCTTGCCATCATAAGCCTTCTCGTCAATGGACGCACAATTAAATTGTAGCAAGTTGATTGGTTTATAATTATAAAACTCCCGCTGGTAATTCGATCCGTTGATTAAAAAATTGTGGCAAGTCGTTTGTGACATTCTTTGCGAGGCAAATTGTTGTATTATTTTTGGAAATTTTCGGCAGGTGAAGGTTGCGGGAAATTCTTAAAACATCATTTGGACTGTTCCTGTGTCGATGGTCTTCTATGTGATTCTTTTGGTGATTCAATAAGCATTGTGTATTTAGGAATTCGGCTTCTATTTTTTCTGTCTATATAAGAAAATTCTAAAATAGTACATACGAAAATGATTAGATTTTCATTTTTAAAAAGACTTACCAATGATTTTTGATTCCCGACATTTAGGAGGTGTTCTCCCAGCAGGTTGCTTCAATGTCGACATTCATTTCATCATCTACGTGGTCTGCGTCGGCCTAAGTGGTTGAGTAGCCGATGACTCGGTCAGCAGTGCCCCTGCCGTTCTTTAGTGAGATATTTGGCGTTACAAGCATCGATTTAGATCTAGAAGGTGAAGATTAAGTAAGTTAATCACGATATGATTTTTTCGATTTGTACTTACACAACCGAACCTCATGTGCTGTTGCAGTCAATGAAACCAGAAGATGTTGCTTTAGTTGCAGCTGCAAGAGTCGTTTTTTTTTTGGTCGGCTTGTACCATACTTCTTGGCAGCTGATGAATGGGCAAATGACGTTGGAAATCCTAAAGAACCATAGAATTTAAAATATCCGTGTTAAGATTACTCGTAAGTAAATAAATGAACTTACCTGATTTGCCTGTATACTCTGCCGTTGCTACTGCCGCTGTTAAGTCATTTCAAAACTGGGCGGTCGACTGTTGAATGTCAAAGCTTTCCCTTGCACCATTCAATTGAATTTCACAAAGTCGATGACATAGCTGTAGCTGAGGATGTTCGCTAATTCGGAATGGAATTCGTGATTCTGGTGGTGTTGTTGCATTCCATGAATCTTACTATTGGCAGAGACGTTGACACCTCTATCGTCAACGCCTGCGCCCACCATAGCCGCTGAGACAGATCTCAACGATCATGATACAGCAGCAATTGAGTGTAGAAATATATACTTTACTTCAACAGGCTTCGAATAACTATTTACAAATAAAGGCGAAAGTCTGTGGTTAAAAACATTGATATTAAGAGAAATATAATATAAAATAAATTCACCTGGGGACTAGCACCCTTGTTTTGAGCAAACCTTCCAAATTTCTTGAGAGAAATTGCTTTCTGTATCATGGTTTGTAATCGGCAGCCCCCGAAATGAAAACACTAAGGAGATGCTAAAAAAGTCGATTTTTATTCTTATGTACATCTTCTTGAGTTGGTAGTAAAGTATATTATTGGAGCAATCCATAGCTGAAACAAAGCAACATAAATGTTCTTTTGTTTACGAGATTCTTTTTTTTTTGAACGTACCTACTTGAGCTCCGAGTAGAGTATGTCTCATTGTTTTCTTCGGGTTCCTGGTCTATCGTTTTTTTAATTAAATGCACTTGTAGCTCTTAATCGTTAAGGTTTTTGATCTGAAAAGAAGTAAATTCTGTTAAATGTTTAGACAAAACAAAATAATTTACAAAAACTTACTTGTAGAATCTCAAATTGAATGTTTTGTTTTTGAAATCGAAATTGTGGAACTGTCATTTTTGACAAGAATTCAATCTGACATTTTGACGTTTTTCCACCACTCACATGTATACACCGATACGGAATTTGAGAGAGTTCACCTCGAATAAAATTTTAGGGTGTTTCAGGTAGGACGGGTACCGGTCGGGACCATAGAGGAAATATATTATCTAGAGTCCCGACTTAATGGGTTTGCTCTCTTTCGGCCTACAAGCTAAATTGAGAGGATTTTGTCCATAAGGATAAGCATTTGTTAGTTGTCCCGTGCATTTCTTATGGGAAAAAGCCATTATGAATGTAGTTGGTACGGAATTTGTACCCATATTGCTCAACAGCGGGGAAAAAAACTATGAGGTAAACTCAGCCGTTCAAAAAAGAGATCCGTTGAATTCAAAAATTGAAAAATTAATGCAATATTTAAAGAAAAATTAATTTTGCAACTTCCTTTCAGTGAAAACTGTACTAAAAATAATATTTGACTGCTTTTCGCATACAAATTCTATGATTTTGATGAAAATTTTTGATAAAAACAGAACAAATCATGAAGAAAGTATAGGCGCACCCTAGAACTGCAATGCGAACATGGTCCAATTTGAGTTGGTTCCCAGTTTTGACAGATCAACAGCGAGGTAAGTATTTTGACAACGAAAATAAAAAAGAAAACAAAATACAATTTTTGCGATTTCAATTAATGAAAGTGAAAATTAATGAAAACAAAAGCGAACAATATTTTGCAGTTCAAAATACAAATCATAACAAAACTAATATATTTTCTATTTGGAGAACTTTTATCTTTAATTTTTTGGATAAGGATTTTAAGGCTTATACTCGTATAGTTAAATACTTAAAAAAATGCTACAAAGTAATTTACAAATATTTTATTTTTTTTTTCAGGAATATTTATTGTTGGTGCTAAGCGCACAGGTTTTGGTACATTCGGTGGAGCTCTTAAAAATGTCCATCAAACTCAATTGCAAACAACTGCAGCCACGGCTGCTCTTGAGTCATCTGGTTTAAAGGGAGACCAAGTTGATACCACAGTTATTGGAAATGTTCTTTCTGTGAGTTCTCATATGTGTAACAAATCCAAGTAATTCTTCCTACTTCTAACTTCTCTTTATTTTTTTTAGATTTCTTCATCAGATGGTATTTTTATTCCCCGTCATGTTGCTCTGCACTGCGGAGTACCAATTGAAAAACCAGCTCTAGGTGTTAATCGGCTGTGTGGTTCTGGTTTTCAAGCAGTGATCAATGGTGTTCAAGACATTATTATGGGATCGGCAAAGATAGCCTTAACCGGTGGTGTGGACAGTATGTCTTAGGCTCCATTTGTTGCTAGAAACATTCGTTTTGGAACAACTCTGGGAGCTAACTACACTCTAGAAGATGGTCTGTGGGTTGGACTTACCGATACTTACTGCAAATTGCCAATGGCACTCACAGCTGAAAATTTGGCTGAAAAGTATAAAATCGCAAAAGATCGAGTTGATGAATTTGCTTTGAGGTCTGAAGTAAACTGGAAGAAGGCTCAAGACGATGGCTTCTTTAAGTCGGAAATCACACCATTTAAGATTAAGGTCAAGGGCAAGGAAATCGACTTTGTCGTCGATGAACATCCAAGGTGAGATCTGATCTTGGGAATATAATTGATTAAAAATTTAAATTTCATGTGAAACTATTTTTCAGACCCCAAGCAACAATTGAAGGTCTAAACAAACTTCCATCTATTTTCAAGAAGAATGGAGTGGTTACAGCTGGAACAGCTTCTGTAAGTTGCATAAAATGTATGAAATTCCTATAAAAAGCTATAATGATTTAATTTTAAAGGGTATTTGTGATGGTGCTGCAGCTGTTGTATTGGCATCTGAAGATGCTGTCAAAGAATATAATTTGAAGCCACTGGCACGTTTTGTCGGTTATTCTTATGTTGGAGTGCAACCAGAAATCATGGGAATCGGTCCAGTGCCAGAAATTCAGAATGTACTTAAAACAAATGGACTTAAATTGGAAGATATGGATTTAGTTGAAGTAAGATACAATTTTAATAATTTAAAAAACCCAAAAGTTAAAAATACGTATCATTTTTGTTTTTATTTTAATAGATCAATGAAGCCTTCAGTGCATAAACATTAGCCTGTATGGATGCCTTAAAACTCGATATTAATAAATTGAATTTAAATGGTGGAGCAATTGCTCTAGGACATCCTTTGGCTGCTAGTGGAGCTCGTATAACCGGTCATTTGGCTCATGAATTACAGTGAGAATTTAATAAATTAATTCTTCTAAAAACTTAAATATGATTAACAAAAATCCTTTCTTACAGACGCAAAAACCTTAAGTTTGCCGTAGGATCAGCTTGCATTGATGGAGGACAAGGAATTGCTGTTTTGTTAGAACGGTGTTAGTAATTCTAGAAACTAATGTTTCTTTGAAATAATGGATTATATTGAGCATTTATTTTTGTACACATTTAATTTTTTCATACAAACTAGAAAAAACTAAGAACTGATTTCAAAAGATTTATAAAATAAAATATAAGATATTCAAAAAAAAAAATTAACTGATCTTGGATTTTAATAAAGTAAGTTGTTTGACTGGTTTTTAGATTCCACATTAGAGGAGCTGAACCGAGTTTTAAGAATTAGCATAGTTTTGACAATTCATAGATCTATTTGACATTGTATTGAGAATACAGTTGCAGGGAGTTCATAATATGGATATTTAGTAAGTTAATTTTGTCGTTTTTTCAATCTGGTAGTTGCTAAAAATAAATTTTGTTAATTCAGTTGTGATTCCATAATTAACTTAGTTTTATTCGAAAACAAAACATTAAAAATGTCTTTTGTTTCGTAAATATGAAGTCAACTGAACAAATACTATTATGGATTGAATCAAGTTAAACTTGTAAGTCGAGTTTATAAAGTTTGAAAAAAAAAAGTAATTGTATGTGTTAAGTTAGAATAGTCAAAATTCATCAAAAGGAGAAGAAAATAATTGGTTTTGACTGAAATCTAAAACACAATTAGTTTAGATGAAATCTCCATGAGTCGATCACGGTTGAGTTTCTTCCGATTTTCATTTCCGAACTTCATTATTTACTTCATTTGGAAAATATATGTCAGAGAAGATATAAATGCATTTCATAGAAAAATGTCCAATTTTGAAAGAGATAAGAAGAACATTTTTTTGCATGAATGAGATCCTTCATCATAAAGAATATACATATATTAATAGGATATCTATATCCATGATGATGATCTTATATTATTCGAAGTCAAATATGTATATCGGTCGTATGTGGTCAGTTTTATAGTAAAGATTAGGTCCGTAGAATGCAAATATTTTAAGAAGCACGTAGAAACTCTTGAATCACATAATTTTTGTAGATTATTTTAATTGTTTTGCTCTTCAGTTTAAAATTATATTTAAAAACTGTAATTCATAACTTTTAAAGACTCGTGCCAAAACTTTCCACACATAGCAACATGAGAGTCTTTCCCAGCCGGTCTTTGAAAAGTACCTTCCAAAACAAATCGCAAATCTCTCAAGATATCCCGCAACCGTTTCTAATAACATTCGAAATCGTCTTCATTAATCCGGTAATACGATAAAAATCTTAAAAAAAGCAAAAAAGTTTATATTTTGATTTCCATTACTTACGCTCCATCACCAATATCTATTGAATTAGATGCATCCGTCAGCAAGCAACTTTTTTATATCATTCTTTTGCTTTAAAACTTTGAACTTGCAAAACGGTAGAAATGAATACAACACTCATATTTTGTATGTTTATTTTATTAAAAGAACAAAACAAAACTAAAACAATTAAAAGAACAAAACAAAATAAATTATACAAATTATGACAGTCAATCAAAATGTTTTTTGATATATTTCATATAATGATAGAACCCTGAAAACAATTTCACTTGATTTTCAATTTAGATTCAGATTTAATTTCACTCAATTTGGGAATCTAGTTACATTTACATTTTAAAACCTATAATCTATAATGGCATTGAATTTTAAAAACAAAAATTATACTCAATTACATACAATTTTGAAAAATTACAACTTCATTTAAAAACTAGGTACGCCACGACGAATTTTTACTAATTATGGATGAGATTCTAAGCATATCGTCGAATCAACTGAACGGCAGAAGTCAAATCGACTTCTAAGCTTCGTTTTGATTTGTAGCTGCAAAAAAAACACATCAATTAGTGCTTTTAAGTTTTGTTGTTAATGTGAAACTTACTTTGAAGTAGCCTTGCCATCATGAGAATTCTGGTCAGTAAAATTGTCACAAATTGATGTGTTATAATTTTACCATTTCTGGAATATGGTAAGTTGATGCATTGATTGAAAATATGTGGCTTCTTAAGTCGTTTGGATTCACATTCTTTTACGAGGCAAATCCCAATCGGACATTTTCACTACGTGAAGGTTGCCGGTTCGCGACCATTTTCGCATCAACTCTTGGAACATCATTAGAGCAGTTTTTAGGGGCATTCTTGTGTTGATTCCAGTTAGTTCTAAACAGAAGCTTTGGTGATTCAATAGGAATTATGAATTCGTGGAATTCAGTCTTTAAGTTTCTTAAAATTGCAGGGAATTCTAAAATAGTACATACAAACTGCTGAGATAATTTTATATTTAATTTATTTATAATTCATTTTATTAGAAGGCTTACCAATGATTTCCGACTCCCGTAATTAAGGAGGTTCTATATTGTCCCAACAAGTTTCTTCTAAACCGGAATTCGTATCAGCTACCTCTTCTATGCAGGCGGTGTCAGCCTCAGCGGCAGCGGGAAGCCCTAAAGAATCATATAATTTGAAATATTCCTGTTTGGATCACGCGTAAGTTAATTTACTAACCTGAATTGCCTGACTATTCTGCAGTTGCTGATACTGCTGTTGAGTCGTTCCAAAAAAGATTATTTTCTATATATAGAAATAAATCTAGGCTTCAATTTGACCAATTTTTGCAACAACTTGTTATGGCCAACCGTTAAGCCAGATTTGTCCCTGGAGTAACCTGGAAAAGAAAGAATGGAAGCTGTAGCAAAACTGTAAGAAAATGTAGAAGGCTGACCAGGAACATGGACGGAGTAAGACCCCGGTCGATGGTTCTGGTCAGAATATGCAGGAGAAATAACTTACCGAGGGCACTCTGGTTTCCATCCAGCGTAATTGGATTTGATTGTTTATATTTCGTTCTCTTATGTGTTTTATTGATTTGTTTTTATGTTTGTTTCGTTGTGGCCACCTATAGGCCAGAGTTGTCCGAGGTGGAGTCACCATTCCTGCAAGGTAAATTCTAAAAAAATATTAGAACAAAATTATAAAGAATACCTACGATACTGAACAGGAACATGGACTGGGTAAAACCCAGGTCGATGGTTCTGGTCAGAATAGGCAGGAATAACTTACCTAGGTACTCTGGTTGGCATCCAGTCCAATGTGTTCTTTAATTGTTTTATACATATGTATTTCGTTTGGTAATGTTTTAATTTTGAGTTGTTTTTCTGTTTATTTATTTTATTTATTTATTTTCACGGCGGCTCACGCAACTTCGATTTTGAACGACTGGACTGACATCGCAGGGCTGCCGAAGTGAGTACTAAGGGAGTATTTGTACTCCCCTAGCATTCACTGTACTCCCGTACTCCCCTCACCGTGATTGTACTCCTCTCGAAAATGTTCAAAACTTTTTCAAAAATTCATTATTAATAATTGTGTTAATAAAAAAAATTAAGTGACATCAACGATTGCAACTGATTCGTTCAAAGCTTAAAAACACTGAATGTTTTGATTTTGTAGTAGTTTAAACTAGAGGAATAGTCATACTTCACTCCTGTCAGTTGTCACTCCTTGTCAGTTGCATAAAAGAAATAAATTGTCTGTTGTTGTCTGGGAAATTTACAATCAAAATTATTTCACAAAGCGTAAGATCTAAGATGATTCAAGATGGAAAAGTTAGTAAACAATACAAAATAAAGTTTTTTCATTATTTTATCAAACAAATCCTAATTGTCAAAATAAAGGTACCTAATTAAATATAAAAAGAATTCTCCTGCGACGCTTCCTACAGTGGAAAGTTCATGTGCATCATCAACGTCGGCACGGCTGGCGGTGCCGCAGAAACAGAAACTGTTTGTCTATTGTCACAGTCAATGCCATTTTAATGGAAAAGTCACTTATTTAAAATTGCCATGCATCGCAATTGGTTCCTTCAAAATATCTCTTATGTAATTATTGCAAATAGGTCATATTTATAAAAAAATGTCACACTGTAAAAATGGAAAGTCTGATTATATGTGTTTTATTTTTTCACATTGAATATGAGTTAAGTTACTTTTATTTAATAAATGTTATTTTTTATTAGTTAAAGTTATTTATATATTGTTAAGTTTTTTTTGTTAAATTAAATATGAATTCATGAACCTTTGTATGTTTATTTGAAATGAAGTACAAATAAAAAAAAGGAATTAATAAATGTTAATATTAAGAGTATTTCTTTTTTTTTGCGTACCTACTCCCCAGAAACACGAAATACTCCCCTCTAATCCTCTGAAAAACTCCCTTCTGAATTTTCAAAACGGCAGCCCTGCTGACATGACAAGTAGTTATATTTTATTTACTATTATGGACGAAATAGACATATGTCATGAGAAAAAGACCGAAGGAAAGAATAGGGATTTTGTATAGAGTAGAAAAGGATGACGAAGGAATTGTAGGTGCGACGACGGACGTATGTTTTGGGAACGACAAGAATAACAACATATACAACATTAATTATTTATTAAAAAGTTTAGGCGAAATGGGGAAGTTGGGGAAAGTTGAGACGGTATTAGAAAGGAGTGAAAATTAAGCTTTGAAGCAAGGGTCCGGACAGGACAGAAAAGGTAGTTCGTGAACATTGCGGGAATTAACAGGCCGTCTCCACTAGAGATAATTTCTCTCATAATACTCATCCTGACATGAAAAGTCTAATGGAGTCGCGTTGTTTCATCTTATGATATGATGTTAGCGATCTCTGTCTGCTATTTTGTCTTGACATCGATGTCTGATATCAAATTTGACGTTTGAGTTTTTTTTTCCTTTTTTGTGTGTGGATGACATCTCAATTTCATTATTTTGTGTGTCTCAAACCGACAAGTGTTCATTTGGCGCGAACAAAAAAAAATTAATGTGTTAAAAAAAGTCGGCATTTGCAGTTTTTTTTATTAGATTCATATATTTAAAAGGATTAAATCAGGTAATAACACATTTTTATACGAAATGCGTTTTTGACAAATCCTTTTTCAGAGATGAATTCACTTCAACCTCTTTTGCTCAAATGAGATGTCAAGACATAAACTGCCCAGCAAAGAAAAAAAAAAAACTTCTAATTTTAATGTCAGACATCTAGTTGGCGATACAGATATCAAGTGGAGACGGCCTGTAACAAACTATGCGGTATTTGAAAATCGCTACCGCTTAAAGAACTTGAATAGAAGTCATTTATAGTTAAGAGTGGGTGACGAAAACATCGAATTAAACTTAAAAGTGGAACAAAAGAATTTATGAAATTAAGTGTAAAAAAAAGGAAGTAAGACAAAGAAAAAAAAAAGAAAATAGGTTAAATGTCCTTAACACGGTTAAAGAATTTGAATTCATTTTTTTTTGAAGGTTTAAAATCTAAGATATAGTGAATCGAATAATACTTACGGAAAAAATTAAATTTGTGAAAGCAGATACCTACTACTATAAAAAAGAAAGGAAAAGGTTTTAAAAGGATATTGAGGGTGAGTGATACCTTATAAGTTAAGACTTATGTTAGGAACATATTAGGAAAAAAAAATAATACGTTTTACAGTGAGGTTGCGATTTGGCTGCCGTCGCGGTAGTTGGCGTAAGATCGAGCGACGACGATTCCGGAGGAAGCAAATTACATCCTCTGTCCCAAGGTGCTTTGAAGGTTGAGCGAAACAAAGGAATGACCCGTCGGTAAACCCGGGTCAACAAGTAACCAATCTTGCCCCAAATCCATCTCACCTCTATTTTTGTACAAATATTCTACATACCTTTATCTATATATATATATACGTGCATCTTATAATTAACTCCAATCCGGTGGGATCGTAGAAAAGGATTCGGTTCCAGGCGAATCGATCCTAGGATTCGCGATATATGTATAGATACATATATATATATATATACATATAAGTATCCGTTCAACATAACAAAGAAAAATTAAGTAACGTGACATAAAAAAAAAAATTTGATTCAAATTTATAACGTCTAGTTTATAACTCCTTTTTATCGGTTTATGTACATATATGTGTCTAGAAGCGTCGTCATTTTTTTGTGTCAAGTAAGTTTTACGGGTAGAGTTCGTCGGGGCGGCGTAGGTTCCCCCATCCCCTCCCTGTGGTGGTAAAAGCAACATTTTGCGTCCCCTTAGCTACCTATAGAGAGCTCTTGGTAGGTAGGATAAAAGAGGAATTCATACAGCCGCTTTATAAAGGAAAGACGGCATAGATTTCCGGGGAGATGAAGGAAACTTAAGTCTCCTCCATACGGAGAAAGTCCCTGTTTTTTTTCGTTTTTTTTTGTACAAGGTGCACTAGGTACATATATACTCCCGAGGAGAAATTTAATTTTTTTTTGCATTTAAATTTAAGATATTTCAAATTTTCAAATTTCATAATTTTAAAATTTTCTAATATTCAATATTTTTTTAATTTTCAAATATTCCTATTTTCCATTTTTTTGTTGTTATATATAAGTCCGTTTAAATAAAATGTAAGTCACGTTACGGTGTATATGAATCGTTGCGTTTTTTTTTCATTTTGTCAATTTTTACGTCCAGTACTTTGTTAAGATGGAGTGCTGATTAACATTTTTCAGAGGAGGTGCGGTAGGGCGGGATAATGCTCTTCGGTGAACCGGGTTCCACAACGTAAGCTTCTGCTGCACATTCTTAGAGGGGAGTTCGAAAGACAAGGCCAGTCGAACTCCAGGTTGGGTGGGTACGGCCATGCTGCAACAACAGCCGCAGCGTTCCCGAGGTGTGTCAGGTCCCGCGTGAATGTCGTGTTAACTGGTGTTGGTGTGTCGGGGTTGGTACGTCTGGTGGTGGGGTGTCTAGTGATAGTGTGTTTGGTGTTTGTGTGTCGGTTGTGGTGTGTCGGTAGTCCTGTGTGGCGGTTAGTAGGTTGTCCTGTGTTTGGTATGTTAGTTTCAATGTCGTGTTTTGTTTGCGTGTGTATGTCGTTTTGGTGTTTTTTGTTCTTTTAGAGTTATGTGGTGTTGCATCGTTTTGGAATCGTTTAAGCATTATGGCATGAAATTAAGTTTTGAAAGAGGTGAGGTCCATCTGCGAAGGCAAGATCCCGCCCTCATCCGGCGAGCTTAGCCGCGCATCGCCAGCATACCATCGCCTTCGTAGTGGACATTCTATCCCCAATCCCATACCCCCTCTTCCTATCCTAGTACGGGCCTACCCTTATGGGGTGGTCATTGAATCCTCCGCGCTCCTAACCTATCCTGAATCCTAAATCCCTTCCTTATTGCCTGCCTATTGCCTCATTTCAAATGGCGCCCAACGTATTTGCGTATGAATGTGATAGTATGTTTGTTTTTAATTTAACTTTTTTTAGCAATTCCGGGCCCTGATCTTGGTCGGAGCATAAGACATAAACGAGATAGCTCGTAAGAAAACTCGGTTATTTGCGATGCGAAGACTAAGAGATGGGGACGGAAACAATGCATTTAAAAAAAAAAATTTAAAGATTATGCAAGATTTCGTGAACCGTATCCGTCTGTTTTCGAAGCCGTTTTCAATTGCTGCGTATGTCGTAAGCAAGATAGCTTTAAGAATGCTTGCATACTTGCGACGAAGCGTTTGAGATCGGTCTGAGAGGACAGTCGGAACGGGTAAGGAAAAGATTTTTGCTAAACGATTGTGCGAGTCCAGTATGTCTTCATTCGGAAGGTTTTTACGTACCGGATGAATCGCGACTGGAGTTTTAGAATCGATTTGGAAGATGAAGTTTTTGTAAAGGTTCTAGTCGAATCGTAAGTCTTGGATGGGATAGCTGTATAGAAAGCTCAACCAATTGCGACGAGGAGATAAGAACCCCCAAAAAGCAAAAATAAAACAGAACTTTTATAATTAAATAATGTTTAGTGTATGTTCATGGTAGTGATTGAGCGGTGTGAGTTAGAGTGTATGTTGTATGTTGGATATACCTCGGGAACAGAAAGTGAGAATAGTAAGTGAAGCGAAGTCGTTAGTGTCCCATGTACGAAAAAAAGGAAAGTAACTGAAGAGTCCGCCTGAAACACCTCCGAAGTGTTTTATGAGTAATTTTGTTTGATTTTTTTTGAAAGAGTTTGGTATTATCAATCTGTAGAAGTCGTTTGTTCAGTCTTAATAGTGTTCAACGTTCGCAGTGTCAGATAGTGATAAATGTTTTTTTTTGAGTTTTTCCATTGCAATTGGTTTAAGTATTAATGTTTTACAAATGTTCGTTCAGTTTAAAATCGATACATACATACATATACATATTTTGTGTTTTTTTTTTTAATTTCAATTTTATTTACGTTTTAGCATTAAGTTTTTTTCATTTGATCGGTTTAGGTACATAGCAGTTAAGAACGATATTTTAGTTTTTTTTTCAATTACAATAGGTTTAAGTTTTTAATGTATACAAAATTTCCTTCAGTCTAGATTCCATACATACATACATTACATATATTTTTCGTTTTTTTTTAATTTCAAAATTTTATTTCCGTTTTTAGCAATAAGTTTTTCTTTAATTAATCAATTTCATTTTAAATAGCAATTAAGAACAGTAGATATTTAAGGTTTAGGTATAATAGTTAAACACATACAAAAAAAAAATAAAAACCAAATACAGTCAAAAATATAATCAAAAAAAAAATATATATAAAATAAAAAAAACCCAAAACAAAAAAATACTTAGGCCTAGATTTTCTTAGATTTAGGTAATAGCAATTTAAAAAGATAAATATAAATAAGTAGTAGGTTAAGATCACATTTAGGTTATAGATATTGGTAGTGTTTACTTAGTTTAATTAGGCTTAGTTATATTAGAATAGGGTTGTAGATTTTAAGTGATTTACAGAAATATATTTTTTTTAGATTATTTAAGATTCGTTTAATGATATAGCTTAGAATTACATATATGCTTTAAGAATAGTTATAGGGAAGTAAGTTTTTTTTGTTGTTAACATTTTAGAAGTTATAGTAATAGTTATATGTTTCGTTTTTTTTTGTTTACAGTAGTATAGGAATAATTGTATCTTAGGTTAGGGTTTGTTGGATAGCGTCTAGAGTATAGTTGTATAGTTTTTTTTGTTCAGCTAGACCTATGAAAAGACAACAAGAAGAAGAATTAGAAAAAAAAATATCGAGAGTACAAAACTTATTACCGGATCTAAGACTTACCCGCGCATTACGTGAAAAGATTTTGCAAGTTCCTTCCGAGATGTCTCGAGTCCAGCATTCTCCGAAAGACAAGTCTGGTCCGCGGTTGGAAAACTCTCTGAATAAAGTGGTACCTTCAGCTAAACCTAGTGGGTTAGGACCTATCGACAACATCGCTATGAATAAAGACAATCATCCTCAGGGAATGCAAGGTCGGTCAACTGGGGTATTGCTAACCGAAGCTACAAATCCAATTCAGGGAGGTTTGGTAGGTTTAGATTCGGGTGATGGGAGAAGTGTGATCGATACTTTATCGGCACCTTCGTATAGTAATTTGACTCCACCTAGAGGATTATCACCGGAGCCGTCAAATTGGGTCAACGGTATGGCAAGGTCATCCGATAGCGGGGGTCAATCGAGCAACCATGCTGCAGGGGCTCAAGTAGCCATCAACTCCGGAATAACCGAGGAAGTTAGGTCAGCTATAAATCAAGCCGTAGGTAACGCGTGTGAAGCGTATAACAAAACGCTAAGTAGACAACTAACCGAATCGTTAAGAGATGAGATAAAGAAACAATTTTTGGAGATTTTGAAGGAAACGAACCCAATTCAATCGTGTCCTCCAACTGGAGGGGAAAGGGTGTTATGTTTGACGAGGAAGCCTTGGTTCAAAAGAACAGAAATATATTTCTTAGCTTTATGCAAAGCCGCTTATTAATCCGAGCATCAAAATGCACGATTTGGATCGAGTATGAATCTAAGCTCTCCAGCCGATAATAAGAAGATGAGTCTTGTTCTAAGTGTGAAACTAGACTAATTTTATTTTCGAAATTTTCTTCTATTTATACTTACAACTAGTTCTATACAAAATTAATTTTCATATGTACATAGATATTCTTAACCTAGTTCTTTATTTTATTTATTCTACTTATGACCTACAATATATTACCCCACATGACGTAATACTCAAATGTCCACTTGACAAAATATACTTTCGGTTATATTTCCTCAAAGGCATTCCGAATGCTCAGTCAATGTGATGCATATATAATTGCAGTCATAAACAAAAATCAATATTTAATTGCATTCGGCGCATAGCGACCGACTATGACTATGTGTAACATGATCAGTTCAATGCACGATGGTATCGCTTGGTGACGGCTGACCATTCTCAACATAAACACATGTAGGTCGATATACGGCGAGTTCATAAATGTTTACATTTCATATTTCATTGTTATTGTTTATCTTTGTTTATTATTTTGTTTTGGTTTTGGGTGTTACACACAACACCCTCACCCTTTTAAAAAAATGATTTTTTTTTGTATCTTTAAATGAAAAAAAAATTATTTTGATAGTATGTTTTTTCTTTTTTTTTTTTTTTGAAGGTTAAATGATTTTTTTGGTAAAGAAAAGAATTTATAATTACATATATACATCTATAGTTTCTTTTTGTTTTTATTTATTTCTGGCTCTTATTAAATTATTGTTATGTACTTCTTTATTTTCTCTTTCAGTTTTTATAATGCTATTTGGACCTTTTTGTTCAATTATTTTATAAGGACCTTTGAATGGTTTATCTAACTTTTTTTTATTTCCAACTTTTAAATATACATAATCTCCAATTTTAAAATTTGAATTATTTACATTAGATTGATTTGTACATGTTTTATTTTTACTTTGCTCTAAGTTCTCTTTAGCTTTTTCATGAGCATATTTTAATTTTAATTTGAATTCATTAACATAATTATCAATATTGTATATTTTTTCTCTATTTTTTATGATTTCACAAGGTAAAGCACATAGTTTTCCGTATACTAATTCAAAAGGTGAATAATTGGTTGTACTGTGTGGTGTAGTATTGTATGTGTAAGTGTAGTAAGGTAGTAATTCTTCCCAGTCGTCTTTTCCGTCCGTGGTCATTAAATAATCATTTAAAACTCTATGATTTCTTTCTACTGTTCCTAAAGTTTCATGATGAAATGGTGTTGTAGTTGATGTAGTTTTTTCTATTTTTAGTATTTTACAGATATTTACTAGTAGTTCATTAGTGAATTCTGTGCCCTTATCTGTTTTTAATTTTCTAAAACAACCATATTTCAAAATGAATTTTTCTACAATAGTTTTTGCTACTGAAATAGCGTCTTTAGTGACTAGTGGAAAAGCTTCTATGAACTTTGTGAGTTCACATTGAATGGTTAGAATATACCTGTATCCATTTGATGGTCTGAGTGGTCCTACTGTGTCTATTGTAATTACATCAAATGATGTGCTAGGTGTTTCTGTCCTTATGAATTGTTCTTTAGTGTATTTATTAATTTTAACTTCGTTACAAATCTTACAACTATTAATATACTTTTTGACCATCTTATTCATATTTTTCCATACGTACTTTTGCTTTAGTTTCGCTATACATCTTCTAATACCAATATGTCCTCCTAACCTGTCATCGTGATATTCTTTTATTAAATTATTCATCTCATTCGCATGCTCTATTCTTCTTGGTGAATTATATAATATAATGTCTAGACAATTTTCATTCTTATTCTTTTGCAGTTCATTAAATATCTTTTTAAATTTGTGCACTGATATTGTTTTAAATATTTCATTATTCATTGCTAACGCTAGCTTTTCTATTTTCACATGCTTTGTATAGGATAACAATTTCTTCAAAATCAATTTTAACTCTGATAGAGAATTATCATTGTATCCAACATGTATTGTATCTTTAACTGCATATATTGTTTCTTTTGGTGGCCCCATTAAATTCTTTATATTTTCAAATTGTATCTTTTTAACGTTTCTAGTGTCTGAGATAGATATGCATTCCCATATGTGGAGGTGTACAGTCTCCACAGGAGGCATAATTTCCGGATTTTCTTCTCTTTCACTAATATCTTCCTTATCTTTCAACTTCATTGCTCTTGTTAGGACATTTATATTGTTTTCATAAATTACATAGGCTTGTTTTAAATATTAAAGAAAATAATTTGTATAAAGGATCGCAATGTTTTTTAAATATTAAACATACATAAATAAATTTATATTTTTACATAGATTCTAATAGATAATACATACATATGTATTTTTCGAGATTTTAAAAGTCTTAGGTTTCAGTTCAGTAGTTTGTCTTAAGTAATTAAAAATAATAAATTAAAATAGAATATATATTAACAAATCAATACATATTAATAATTTTAAATACGGATTGACTTCCTCGAAGATACTTTCTTAACAACAACACATCTGGATTTGGTCAGGATCGTTCTTTGTCTCTTTGGTTGTGGTTCTTCTAAGTCTGACAATGGGGAATCATTTCCATCAATTGCTCCAATGAAGCAATTTTGCCTTGTGACAGGAACTCCTTCGTGATCGTCACTGTTTCTCCTTTTATTATTTAATTTGGTGAATGGTGTTCGTTTTTCCGAATCCGAATCCAAAGTGCCCAAAAGTCCATTGTAGTCCAGTTTGATGTGGAATATTATTTCTGGGTTTGGGAACAATAAGTTGAAGTACTCGAATGTATGCTTCCCAAATACATATCTAGAGCCATTTGAGAATTGTATGTAATTTTTAAATTCTTCTGGAATTTTAAACCGTTCACGAGCAATTTCGATGCACTCTTCGTATTTCGCTTTGATTGGACAGGAAATGTGCTCTAAATTTCCACTGTACATCATCTTTAAGGTCTTGGTTTCTTGTTGGGCCATATTTATGATTTAAACATTAAATTTCCGAAATTATTCAAATTTGTTAGCGAACAAGTATTTTTGAAAACTATTGGTAGATTTTTGGTTCAGACTTGCAGGATCGCCATGTTATGTTTGACGAGGAAGCCTTGGTTCAAAAGAACAGAAATATATTTCTTAGCTTTATGCAAAGCCGCTTATTAATCCGAGCATCAAAATGCACGATTTGGATTGAGTATGAATCTAAGCTCTCCAGCCGATAATAAGAAGATGAGTCTTGTTCTAAGTGTGAAACTAGACTAATTTTATTTTCGAAATTTTCTTCTATTTATACTTACAACTAGTTCTATACAAAATTAATTTTCATATGTACATAGATATTCTTAACCTAGTTCTTTATTTTATTTATTCTACTTATGACCTACAATATATTACCCCACATGACGTAATACTCAAATGTCCACTTGACAAAATATACTTTCGGTTATATTTCCTCAAAGGCATTCCGAATGCTCAGTCAATGTGATGCATATATAATTGCAGTCATAAACAAAAATCAATATTTAATTGCATTCGGCGCATAGCGACCGACTATGACTATGTGTAACATGATCAGTTCAATGCACGATGGTATCGCTTGGTGACGGCTGACCATTCTCAACATAAACACATGTAGGTCGATATACGGCGAGTTCATAAATGTTTACATTTCATATTTCATTGTTATTGTTTATCTTTGTTTATTATTTTGTTTTGGTTTTGGGTGTTACACACAACAAGGGCTCAAAATTTAGTAGGGGATTCTGGTAGGCAACCGCGTCAGTTGAACCATCAGCCTAACAATTTCAGTGCCGACCAGTATCCGAGGCCGTCGTATACTACGAGGGATCGGAATGTGAACCAAGCTCCTGGTAGTGGGTCTGAGGCCAATGGGATGTGTCATCCAAACCCATACCAGGATCCAAATGGTTTCACTCCGAGATACCCTCAGCCTCCTTACTTCCACCCTCCTCCGGTATATCAACCACCGGTTATGAAAACGCCCATCCGGTTGGACAAGTGGAAACTACAATTTGACGGAAAGTCCGCTGACCCAAGAGTGGAAGAATTTGTATTTAGAGTCGAGATGTTGCAAGACAAGTATAGATGTGCATGGTCTGAAATTTTAAGAGACTTCCATCTCTTACTCTCGGGAGCCGCGAGTGAATGGTACTGTTGGTATCTTCGCTCTAATGGACAACCAGATTGGCCGATGCTACGTGATGCCTTAATTCGTCAGTTTGAAAGTTCCAAATCGGACATAGAGATAACTGGCGAAATAAGGGATCGTAAGCAGGGCAACTGGGAGTCAAGCGACGACTATTTTGCGGCGATAACCCGTTTACGATCGCAATTAAAAGTCCAGATACCGGAAAATCAGCTGGTCCGGATGATCAAAAGAAATTTGAACGAACGATTGGAGCCTCTAGTGTATCCTCAAACCATTTTTTCAATGGACCAACTGAGGATGGCCTGTAAAGAGGCAGAATACGCCTTTCCGCAAAAGGACCGAGAAGGTCAAAAGCCGAATCGAGCTCCACATCGGTTTGTAGCGAATGAGATAGACGTGGTTCCGGATTGTGAAGTGGTTACGTCAGTAGGTGAGCATGTAGATGCTTTCCAGCAGTCAGGAGCTCGATCGAAAACCTCAGTAGGCCAAGGTGAAGGCAGGACCGGAGAGTGTTGGAACTGTCGGATTCAAGGTCACTCATTCGTGGACTGTCCTTCAAATAAAAGGAACATTTTCTGTTACCGGTGTGGGCTTGATGGTGTTATCACTCCCAAATGTCCTCGGTGTAATCCGGAAAACCTAAATCGGAACGCGACAACTCCGGGGGAGTCGCGTTTGACTCGGACACCCCAGACAAACCTTTAGAGAATGATTATTCAAAATCCAATATTGATGAGACAAGGATTAAAATTTTAGCTAGAGAAAAAAATAAAGAGATAGAATTAGAGAATAAACCCGAAAAAAAGAAAGAAATAAAACCATTACACATAAGATTAAAAGAATATTATGAGACGAGAGATAGAATTTTTCAAGGAGAAGTTAGCGGAATATCCAGTAGAATTAAGAAAGCGAGAGCGAGATATGAAATAAGAAAACAAACTCGACCAGAGCTGTCAAAGTAACGTTAAAATGAGTACCCGTATGTATACGTTACTTTTGGTATAAATATTCGGTACAAATGTATCGTTACTAGTTACTTTCGTTACTTTCATTGAAACTGGTATTTTCGTTAAAAATGTATGTAGGTACATATTTCCGATGCAAAAGAGCACAAGCCATATGATTCTTGTTTAAAATTGTACGTAAACACAAAGATAGTTTGTGTGTGTGTAAATTTGAATGCGGCTGATATCAGGATATTAATTTTCTCAGTACAGTGAGCGGAAAATATGAAGTAAATATTGAGAGAAATTTAAATTAAAGACATCAAATGTGTTATATTGGAAAACATATATTTATATTGTTGTCATTTCATGTTTTTGATATTTTTTCTTTTAAAGAGGCAAAATTATACTTCTAAAACTTTTATAACAAAAAAATAATTGAATCAAATTCATAATACTCTAACAAAATTAAAATTCATTACTCAAAAAAATAAAATTAGGAAAAAATATAACAATTCAATAAACAAAACAAACAAACTTAAAATTTAGTTCATAATATGACACATATGTACATATACATAAATAAAAATATATTAATTTATAATGTATATAATATTTTTCGATTTACGGAATTAAATCTTGGTTGGCATTTAAAAACAATATTTTTTCCATTCTCTTTGGTTTCAACGATGAACGCCTTTCGCTTAATATTAGGCCGGATTTTGAAAAGATTCTTCCTGATGGTACTGATGTTGCCATCACAGATAAATATTTTTTTACTAGATGAGCAAGTTCCGGATACAACAATTTGCGTGCCCTCCACCATTTTTAGGGATCTTCTCTCCTTGGTAGCTCTTTTTCCTCCATATATTGACGGAATGAAATTATACTTGCAGCTACAGTGGAAACGGATGAGCTCCATGCAATGTTTTTATCATGTTCTTTCCAAATATAAACATCCTCGTTTTCATCCGCTGAAGGAATATGTGCGTCATTTTCAAGTGCAAAGAAAAGTTTACTTCTTTTTCGCTCCATTTGAATGCACTTACTAATTTAAATTTGATTTGCCACTAAAAAAGAAACCAAAGTACCTAAATTCAGTTTGAGATTTCCCACTAACTAAAAAAGTAACGACGTTCAAAGTAACTAAATTCAAAAAATATCAATACTGACACAAAGTAACGGCAACATAAGTAAATAATGTAAAACATACAAATTACAATAACAGCAAAGAAAGAAAAAATAATTTCAATATCAATACCACAGATCAGAGAAATCAGATAGAACACCAAATTGTCAAAACAAATGCCTACAACTAGAAGCTAGTCGAGCGGAATGTTGTTTTTTCTCATTTCAATTTCAACTCCGCAGTCTTTTTCTCTCATCCTTCAACCTACAACAGATACAAAAAATGAAAAGAGACATTACCCATTACAATAAAAACACACACTTAACTTATACTACTCAACTACTTAGGTAAATGTCTATGTATGCTAACACACAGTTCACAGTAAAACGAAACACACCACACTATCAATGGATACATTATATGATGGCCGGTGTACGTGTAATACCACTTTCTATGCTGGTATGTAATGCGTCATTTAGTATGAAATAACTACCTACAAAAAAGTAACTAGATCATACCAGTATCGACATTTATTTTAGAGTACCGAAACGTTACTCGGTACAAACTAAAATACCCGTTACTAAGTAACGAATACATACGGTTTGCTACAGCTCTAAACTCGACATAAAATCGCGTCGACTGTCATAGATACCCAAACTGACCCTAGGCCTTACGCGAAGGTAAAAATATGTAACCGAGAGATAAACGGACTCTTGGACAGCGGGGCCAGCATAAGTATCTTAGGGAAAAATTGTCTTAAGTTTATAGAAGATTTAAAAATATGACACCAACCGTACTGCTCAGGTGTTAAAACAGCTGATGGTCAAAGTCAGAAAATTATAGGGAAAATAAATGTTTCAATCCAGTATAGGAATATAGAACATATGATCACCTTATACCTAGTTCCCAATCTTGACCAAGAATTGTATTTAGGGGTCGACTTTTGGAAAGCATTCCAGATCGCCCCGAACATTTTAAGTTCTGTTTCGGTTCTAGAACAAGACGCTGATTTGACGAATGCACATGAACTTTCGATAGAACAGCGATCGGTATTGGAAACGGTTAAGCAAAAATTTTTAGATTACGATCGGCAAGGTCTCGGGAAGACGAAGCTCATGGAGCACGTCATCGACACCGGGGATGCAGTACCGATTAAGCAGAGGCACAATCCTGTTTCTCCAGTGGTCCAAGCCGTATTGTACCAGGAGATCGATAGGATGCTCAAGATTGGAGTTATTGAGGAGAGTGAGAGTCCGTGGTGTTCACCAGTTGTCCTTATAAAGAAACCAGGTCCAAATGGTACCGTAAAATACCGGTTTTGCCTGGATTCCCGTAAGGTCAACTCGGTGAGTAAAAAGGACGCCAACCCTCTTCCCAGTATCGAAGGTCTAATCAGTCGTCTTCCAGATACTTACTACATCAGTAGTGTAGATCTCAAGGAAGCATTCTGGCAAATACCACTGGAGAAAGATAGCAGAGAGAAAACAGCGTTTGCGGTACCGGGGAGACCCCTGTACCAGTTCACGGTGATGCCTTTCGGGCTATGTAATGCAGCCCAAAGATTGTGTAGACTGATGGATAAAGTTATCCCGAGCCGACTTAGAGATCGCGTATTCGTTTACTTAGATGATCTGTTAATTATTGCGCCAGACTTTGAAACACATGTTGCACTGTTAGGAGAAGTAGCCGATTGTCTCAGAACGGCTAATCTCACTATCAATGTCAAGAAATCCAAGTTCTGTTTCAAAGAACTGAAGTACTTGGGTTTCATCGTTGGTGGTGGGAAATTAAAAACAGATCCGGCAAAAATAGAGGCCGTAGTTGACTTTCCTATACCGAAAAACGCTAGGCAGGTGCGAAGGTTACTTGGTTTGGCCGGATGGTATCGGCGTTTCATAAAAGACTTTTCGAACCTAACAGCTCCCTTGACGGATACTCTCAAGAAAAAGAACGCGAAGTTTGTGATGACGGATGAAGCTAAAGTCGCTTTCAAAAATCTGAAAAGAGCTCTTACGACAGCTCCGGTGCTGACACACCCAGATTTCTCGAAACGGTTTTATGTTCAATGTGATGCTTCCGATTCCGGAATCGGGGCCGTTCTTTTTCAGAAGGGAGAAGCTGATGAAGAAAGTCCTATTTCTTACTTTTCGCAAAAGTTAAACTCATGCCAGCGAAACTATAGTGTGACCGAGAAAGAATGTATGGCAGCGGTGATGGCAGTGAAAAAGTTCAGACCCTATGTTGAAGGTATGGATTTCACCATCATAACTGATCACTCTAGTTTAAAATGGTTAATGACCATGAAAGACCTCAGTGGTAGATTGGCTAGATGGTCTCTAGAGTTGCAAACGTATACCTTCAACATAGAACACCGAAAAGGATCGCTGAATGTCGTGCCAGACACTCTTTCTCGAGCACACTTGGATAGCTTGGACATGGGAGAAATAATTCCTTGGATAGATTTAGAATCCGACGAATTTAAATCAGAGGAGTACAAAAACCTCATAAATACAGTACAAGAGCATGAAAAAGAATTACCCGACGTTAAGATAGTAGATTCATTTGTGTACAAACGAACCTTCCCTATTAATAGCGAAAATCTACTAGTAGAGAATTTGTGGCGGTTATGGGTACCTTCAACCTTAACCGAAAATTTGATTGCTAATGCCCATAATCCACCGCAAGCCGCTCATGGTGGAACGGCTAAGACATTGTACCGTGTACGACAGTATTTCTACTGGCCTAACATGACAGTACAAATTCGACAATTTGTAAGTAATTGTGAAACGTGTAAGCAGTCTAAGTCTTCAAGTCAAGTCCAACGTCCACCTATTGATAATTGTTATGTCACAGACCGTCCGTTCCAGAAATTATATGTTGACTTTATTGGTCCATACCCTAGGTCAAAAGCAGGAAATGTGTATGTTTTCGTTGTACTAGATCATATGTCTAAATTCGTGTTCCTAAAACCGCTTCGTTCGGCAACGCATAGAGAAATATATCTACCAAGAGAACCGACTTATAGGGTTCGCTCTCTTTCGACCTACAAACTAAATTGAGCACATTTTGCCCATTAGCATAAGCATGTATTAGTTGTCCCGTGCATTTCTTATGGGAAAATCCAGATTCTATGTAGTTGTTATGGGCTTTTGGTGCTCAGTATGCACAGTTAGGGGGAAAACAATGTGAGGTGAACTCAGCCGTTCAAAAAAGAGATCCGTTGAATTCAAAAATTGAAAAATTGTTGCAATATTTTAAGAAAAATTAATTATGCAACTTCTTTTCAGTGAAAACTGTGCTAAAAATAAAATTTGCCTTCTTTTGGCATGCAAATTCTGTCATTTTTATGAAAAGTTTCGCTAAAAACAAAAAAAATCATGCAGAAAGTATAAGCGCACCATAGAACTGCAATGCGAACGTGGCCTAATTTGAGTTTAACCCAGTTTTGACAGATTAACAGCGAGGTGAGTATTTTGACAGTTCTACGAAAATGAAAACAAAAAAATATACAGTTTTTGATTGCGATCGACAAGAAGTCTAGACTGCAAACAATAAATATACAAATTCAAATTGACCAGAATTCAATTTTTAAAAAATACTTTTTAATAATCGTTTTGAAGCGTTTTTTCTAGAAGTCTAGACTGCAGACAATAATTATACAAAATCAAATTGACCAGAATTCAATTTTTAAAAAATACTTTTTAATAATCGTTTTGAAGCGTTTTTTCTAGAAGTCTAGACTGCAGACAATAATTATTATACAAATTCAAATTGACCAGAATTCAAATTTTAAAAAATACTTTTTAATAATCGTTTTGAAGCGTTTTTTCTCTCTTTACAGGTAAGTTGTTTTTTAAATATATGTATCTTAACATAATCATACTTTTTTATATTTATACAAATTATGTTTCCCTTCTGGCCAATTAGTAGGTATTCTCGTGAAACAAGTTTCGAGTTTTAGTTGGGTTGTGCACTGGCAGTGGGTAGAGTGGTGTTTTGTGAGCCACAGTAGCTGCTTCGTCGGCATATTCGTTTCCTTGAATTCCAACATGGCCTGGAGTCCACATTAGTTTAATGTTTTTCAATTTTATGAGTTGATATCTAATTACTGATATGATTTCGGTGTTGTTGTTTGCGTTGTGAATTGCATTGATTACTGAGATGCTGTCGGAGCATATAATGCATTTTTCAGAAAGATTGGCTGCAGCTTTAGTAGCTTGAAGTATGGCAAATGCTTCAGCTGTAAAGGCCGAGGCAAAATCTGGGAGAATACCAATGCTTATGGTTGATCCGTTTTCATCAGTCACCGCATAAGGAGTGGTGTCTGGAGTTTTAGAGCCATCGGTGAAGATAAATCTCCATCCGTCAGATCTTAAGTCAGAGGCGATACATAAAAAAAGTTGGCGATATGTGCTGTTTGCTGTTTTTAATTTTTTATATTTGGTTAGATCCAATATCAGCGATTCAGGATTGATGAACCATGGCGGGTAGCGTGGGGCGATGAGTCGTTCTCTTTTGGTTGGCAGGTTGTTAAGCCTTGATTCTTTAAGAATTGTACTGATGGCGGATGGAATACGTTTAGTTATTTTTTTATGTCGTTGTCGATGATGGAGTTCTTGGAGAATACTAGTTTTGCGAGCATTCTTAAAGTTAGTGCATCTCTTCGTTCTTCGATGCTGGGGAGGCCTGCTTCAGTTAGGATGTTTTTTATTGGAGTTGTTGGAAAGGCGTTTATGCTTCTTCTAGCTGCTGTGTGGTAGATGGGTTTGATGATGTTTAAAACATACTTTGGACAGTGACCATCTATAAACAGCCCATAATCAATTTTACTTAGAACTAAAGTTTTGGTTATGTATGAAAGGGTGTTAATATGTACATTGCTTTTGTTTGTTGCTAAATATCTTATTATGTTAGTTCGTGCAGCTAGGGATTTCTTAAGCTCTAAACAATGTTCTTTCCAAGAATTTTTACAGTTAAATATCAATCCTAAAATACTTAAGTTACTAACATTATTTATCATAGTGTTGTTTATGTTAAGGTTGGGTTGTTGACAATTTTGTTTGCGACATACATGAAGCAGTTTACATTTTTCAATTGAAAGTTTTGCACCTGATTTTTTTCACCATTCAATTATATCTTCTAATGCGATTTGAAATAAAGATTTACATTTATTAAGGTCATTAATTTTGCATAAAATATAAATATCATCTGCATAGCTGCAATGATCTAAAAGCTGATACTTAATTAGTATTGCGTTAATATCATCGAAGGCAATAATAAACAGTATTACCGAGAGAGGTGATCCCTGGGGAATACCGTTATGAAGTGGGTAGCTGGAAGAGTAGACGTTATTGGTTTTTACCACAAGTTTTCTGTTTGTTAAAAATGATTTTATGTATCCCCACTTTATGAGCTTATTTAATATAATATGAGGACCTATACGATCGAAAGCTTTTTCGAAGTCAAGAGAGAGTATGGAAATATGTTTTTTGGTTGAAAGAGCATTTGCAATGGCATGGTCGATGTGAAGCAAAGCGTCAATGCAACCTTTTGGCCTTAAACGCAACTTGATTGAGGCTAATAAGATTGTTCGTTTCAGCGAACCACAACAAACGTTTTGATATTATCTTTTCCATTATTTTGGACAGACATGGGATAAGCGAGATGGGGCGGTAACCTTCAATTTTATTTGTATCTTTCTTGGGTTTTGGAATAGGAATGACTGTTGCAGATTTCCAGGATTGAGGGATTTCATGGTTGCTGAGGATTCTGTTGTAGAGGGCTATAATTCTGTGTTTGATTTCGATGGGTAGGTTTTTTAGCATTGGGTAGGAGATCCTGTCTCTGCTTGGAGTCTTTCCCTTTACTTTATTGAGACAGCTTTCAAATTCAATGAAAGTTATTGGGTCTTCAATTCTCTGGGCAGTTGTGTTAGCTGGTTGTAGTGTTTGAGAGAATTGTAAGGCGTTTGTTTTTTCTTCTAAGAATTGGTCAGAAAAATTTATATTTTCTGAAGCGTTTGACCAATTTTGGGCAAAAAGGTTTGCAATGCTTGCTGGATCTATGATAGAATTGTTGTTGCTATCTATATTATTTATAGAAAGTGGGGTAAAGTCACCGGTGAGGACACGGATATTTTGCCATATTTTTGCAGTGGATGTGTTTGGGTTGATTTTGGATGTCATTTCTATAAAACTGTTGGCTTTGCTTATTTTTAGTAGCCGTCTAAATTTTGCATTTGACTTTTTGTAGACTATCAAATTTTGAGTTGTTAGGTTTTTTTGAAAATTTTTTAATGCAATAATTTTTTCTTTGCGCAATACTGACAATTCGGGGTTCCACCATGCTACTACTTCTTTGCGCTTCGTATTTGAAATAGTCTGAGGGATGGAGAGGTTGGCGGCGGTTCTAATACCTTTCAGCAATATCGCAGCTTCCTTGTTGTTGTTGTAGGACATGTTAATGTTAGACAATAGTTCAGAAGTTTTTTTTTTTTTAAAGTGGCCAGTTGGCTTGGTCGGTTTTAAATTGTATGCTTTTTGCGGTTGGTATTGTCGTTCGTCCTATATTAACAGTCGTAAGGATAGGGAAATGGTCGCTGTTGTGTAAGTCGTCTAAGGTTTCCCAATTTGTTTTTGGAAGAAGTTATGATGAGCAACAAGTTACGTCAACGTGCGTAAATGTGTTGTGGGTTGAAAGATGAGTGGGTGATCCATCGTTTAATATGCAACAATTACTGTCAGTGAAGACATTTTCGATTAGTTCGCCCTTTTTGTTTGTTTTTGGGGATCCCCAAAGAGTATTCCAGGCGTTAAAGTCACCACCGAGGATAAATGGCGTTTTTATTTGACTAATAATCTTGAGCAGCTCGTTACTGTTAAATGATTCTTTAGGATTCCAATATAGCATGAGCCTCTGCCTTGAAAATAGAAGCTTGTTCGCATAGTAGACCCGTGCTAATAAGCAATCCATTCTCTTAGACAGAAGGGAATGAGACGCTTTCGTTTATTTGTGACCCGCCGGTGAAAATAAAAGACCGTGCTTTTGATTTTAGTTCGCTGGAGATGTCATTGTAGATAGCACGGTAGTATCTGTTGTCAGTAATACCTTTTCTATTGAAGTTAAGGTCTAGGATAAAAGAAGACTGATTGTCCAAGGTGAATGCAAGGCCTTATATTTGGAGTCTCAATGAAAGTTTCAATTAAGTTGCAACTTCCACAATTGTTTCTTTAGTTTTGTCTAGATCATTGCAATTACTCAAGACAAATCAGCGCCTTGTTTGCTTTGTCTTCCAGATTTCTTCAGGGAAATTGTTCCTGCATTGTGGTATGTTATTGGCAGCATCTAAAATGAAAACACAGACTATAAAATAAATCGATTATTGTTGCACCTCCTTCACTGCAATTTGACTTACTTTTTATTCAATGAAGTGAACTTGTATATACTTTCTTCATTATAAGGAATTTTGGTCTGAAAAATATCAAATTATATTAAATATCACAACAATTAACAAAAACTTACTCTTCAAATCCGAAATCCATTGTTTTGTTTTGCAAAATTGATTGTCATTTTTGACAGGTCACAAAAATTCCATAAGTTTCTATTTTAGCCCAGTCCCCCATTTTGTTTTTTTTTCCCCACTCACATGTATTCACCGATAGCGAATTAAAGAGAGTTCACCTCGAATTTGAGAGAGTTCACCTCGAATAAAATTTGAGGGTGTTTCAGGTAGGACGGGTACCGGTCGGTTCTCTTGGTAAGTATATTTCTCTATGCGGCAACGTCAAGTAACATAATAACATACTTGCGTAACGACATATTTAATGCATTTGGTGTTCCACAAATTTTGCATTCCGATAACGGAAAACAGTTTGTGTCAAAGGAATTCCAAAGTTTTTTGGAAAAATATGGAATACGCCATTTCGAAACGGCTAACTACTCGCCACAGTCTAACGCCTCCGAGAGAGTCAACCGTACATTATTAGCCGCCATACGTTCCTATCTGAAAGAAGATCAGTGCGAATGGGATAGCCACTTGAGTGACATCGCTTGTGCCTTGAGGAGTTCAGTGCATTCAGCCATCGGTGTGTCACCATACTTTGCTCTTTTTGGAACAAATATGATGACACACGGAAGCGGATATGCACTGGCACAAAAGTTAAACGTCCTTGAGGATGGCGAGTTGGTGACCTTACCGCGGCAAGAGCGATTGCACTTAGTAAGGGCTAAGCTGAAAGAAAATATAATAGTAGCTAACGAAAAGGGTAGGAAAACGTACAACACCAGGTCCCGAAATGTCCGATACTTGCCTGGTCAAGAAGTTTACAAACGAAACTTCATATTAAGTGACTCCTCAAAACGGTTATCGTCTAAACTTTGTCCTGAATATGTTAAGTGTCGAATTGTCAAACCCGTAGGGAAAAATATGTACGAGCTAGAGAACCTAGTTGGGAAAAAGATTGGGATCTTTCATGCGAAAGATCTCAAACAATAGCTAACCGTTGAGTTTTTTTTTTTTCAAAGACACAACAACTAAATTTAAGATTCAAATTACGGACGATTGAAACGAAACAAACAAAAAATTTCTCTTGACCAACATCTTAAAACCTGTGATATGATAGACGAAAACCTGTGATATGATAGACGAATTCCTGTGATATAGAGTAGTGGACAAGACATGACAACCATCTGTGATATTAAGTAGGTACAAAGCATGAAAACTGAAAAAAAGGTTGTATTCAATGCCGTTGTAATTCGTTAAGTTCCTTAACAACCTGGTCAAACATCTGTGATATTTTTGATTTCGAGTAAACGGAAACAAAAAATCATCCCGACTGACTCAACAACTGTGATAACCTAGATATAAGTAATTCCAATCTGTGATATTTTAATTATAGCTTAAGTAGTTTATAAACAAGTAGTGCAATAACCTGAGCACTCTAATCAACTTAGCAAAATTAACTTGTATAATCCAGGGATTGACGTGAGTCATTGGAATCCTTATTCTAGGACACGAGTGTTGTTGAATTAGTAGAAAACCCAACCAGGACACCGACAAGAAACAATCGCTTTATTGACAAGGTTTTCTCTTGACCGAATGACTACCGATAACAACACAGAAACAATATACATAAAAGGTATATACCTTTTATTTTTGAAACTGTGTCCATAGTTACACTACTCTAACAATAAAATAACAATTGCATTTAGGAAATTTCACTATGTACATATACCTACGTTTTTTTTTTGTAAATTTTACTTCGCGTATCCGAATAGTAGGTAGATACACCCATAAAAAACAACTAACTATTAAATTATAAATTCCGGCACATAATCAATAACAAAATGAAGATGGACTTACTCTGTACCAAGAGTTTAAACACATGGTTGAACCTTTTTCAAAATTTAGTTGTAGCCTCGTATTGCCCGGCTGAATATTCGAGGGTTCTTCCCCACCTGATACCAGCTTAAAGGAATCTGATTTATTCCGCCCGGCTTAAGCATTGTGGGTTCTTCCCCACTTGAGACCAACTTGAATTAATCGTATTGACATCGCCCGGCTTAAGCCTCGTGGGTTCTTCTCCACCCACTATATGACAGTCGTATCATGGATTGGCATATGTACCTTTTAACCAACCCCATACGATTAGTCGTCGGCCTTTTCACCGTCATCCTTGTGACATCCACTTCTGATGTCGGAGTTTTGTTATGGCCAACCGTTAAGCCAGATTTGTCCCTGGAGTAACCTGGAAAAGAAAGAATGGAAGCTGTAGCAAAACTGTAAGAAAATGTAGAAGGCTGACCAGGAACATGGACGGAGTAAGACCCCGGTCGATGGTTCTGGTCAGAATATGCAGGAGAAATAACTTACCGAGGGCACTCTGGTTTCCATCCAGCGTAATTGGATTTGATTGTTTATATTTCGTTCTCTTATGTGTTTTATTGATTTGTTTTTATGTTTGTTTCGTTGTGGCCACCTATAGGCCAGAGTTGTCCGAGGTGGAGTCACCATTCCTGCAAGGTAAATTCTAAAAAAATATTAGAACAAAATTATAAAGAATACCTACGATACTGAACAGGAACATGGACTGGGTAAAACCCAGGTCGATGGTTCTGGTCAGAATAGGCAGGAATAACTTACCTAGGTACTCTGGTTGGCATCCAGTCCAATGTGTTCTTTAATTGTTTTATACATATGTATTTCGTTTGGTAATGTTTTAATTTTGAGTTGTTTTTCTGTTTATTTATTTTATTTATTTATTTTCACGGCGGCTCACGCAACTTCGATTTTGAACGACTGGACTGACATCGCAGGGCTGCCGAAGTGAGTACTAAGGGAGTATTTGTACTCCCCTAGCATTCACTGTACTCCCGTACTCCCCTCACCGTGATTGTACTCCTCTCGAAAATGTTCAAAACTTTTTCAAAAATTCATTATTAATAATTGTGTTAATAAAAAAAATTAAGTGACATCAACGATTGCAACTGATTCGTTCAAAGCTTAAAAACACTGAATGTTTTGATTTTGTAGTAGTTTAAACTAGAGGAATAGTCATACTTCACTCCTGTCAGTTGTCACTCCTTGTCAGTTGCATAAAAGAAATAAATTGTCTGTTGTTGTCTGGGAAATTTACAATCAAAATTATTTCACAAAGCGTAAGATCTAAGATGATTCAAGATGGAAAAGTTAGTAAACAATACAAAATAAAGTTTTTTCATTATTTTATCAAACAAATCCTAATTGTCAAAATAAAGGTACCTAATTAAATATAAAAAGAATTCTCCTGCGACGCTTCCTACAGTGGAAAGTTCATGTGCATCATCAACGTCGGCACGGCTGGCGGTGCCGCAGAAACAGAAACTGTTTGTCTATTGTCACAGTCAATGCCATTTTAATGGAAAAGTCACTTATTTAAAATTGCCATGCATCGCAATTGGTTCCTTCAAAATATCTCTTATGTAATTATTGCAAATAGGTCATATTTATAAAAAAATGTCACACTGTAAAAATGGAAAGTCTGATTATATGTGTTTTATTTTTTCACATTGAATATGAGTTAAGTTACTTTTATTTAATAAATGTTATTTTTTATTAGTTAAAGTTATTTATATATTGTTAAGTTTTTTTTGTTAAATTAAATATGAATTCATGAACCTTTGTATGTTTATTTGAAATGAAGTACAAATAAAAAAAAGGAATTAATAAATGTTAATATTAAGAGTATTTCTTTTTTTTTGCGTACCTACTCCCCAGAAACACGAAATACTCCCCTCTAATCCTCTGAAAAACTCCCTTCTGAATTTTCAAAACGGCAGCCCTGCTGACATGACAAGTAGTTATATTTTATTTACTATTATGGACGAAATAGACATATGTCATGAGAAAAAGACCGAAGGAAAGAATAGGGATTTTGTATAGAGTAGAAAAGGATGACGAAGGAATTGTAGGTGCGACGACGGACGTATGTTTTGGGAACGACAAGAATAACAACATATACAACATTAATTATTTATTAAAAAGTTTAGGCGAAATGGGGAAGTTGGGGAAAGTTGAGACGGTATTAGAAAGGAGTGAAAATTAAGCTTTGAAGCAAGGGTCCGGACAGGACAGAAAAGGTAGTTCGTGAACATTGCGGGAATTAACAAACTATGCGGTATTTGAAAATCGCTACCGCTTAAAGAACTTGAATAGAAGTCATTTATAGTTAAGAGTGGGTGACGAAAACATCGAATTAAACTTAAAAGTGGAACAAAAGAATTTATGAAATTAAGTGTAAAAAAAAGGAAGTAAGACAAAGAAAAAAAAAAGAAAATAGGTTAAATGTCCTTAACACGGTTAAAGAATTTGAATTCATTTTTTTTTGAAGGTTTAAAATCTAAGATATAGTGAATCGAATAATACTTACGGAAAAAATTAAATTTGTGAAAGCAGATACCTACTACTATAAAAAAGAAAGCAAAAGGTTTTAAAAGGATATTGAGGGTGAGTGATACCTTATAAGTTAAGACTTATGTTAGGAACATATTAGGAAAAAAAAATAATACGTTTTACAGTGAGGTTGCGATTTGGCTGCCGTCGCGGTAGTTGGCGTAAGATCGAGCGACGACGATTCCGGAGGAAGCAAATTACATCCTCTGTCCCAAGGTGCTTTGAAGGTTGAGCGAAACAAAGGAATGACCCGTCGGTAAACCCGGGTCAACAAGTAACCAATCTTGCCCCAAATCCATCTCACCTCTATTTTTGTACAAATATTCTACATACCTTTATCTATATATATATATACGTGCATCTTATAATTAACTCCAATCCGGTGGGATCGTAGAAAAGGATTCGGTTCCAGGCGAATCGATCCTAGGATTCGCGATATATGTATAGATACATATATATATATATATACATATAAGTATCCGTTCAACATAACAAAGAAAAATTAAGTAACGTGACATAAAAAAAAAAATTTGATTCAAATTTATAACGTCTAGTTTATAACTCCTTTTTATCGGTTTATGTATATGTGTCTAGAAGCGTCGTCATTTTTTTGTGTCAAGTAAGTTTTACGGGTAGAGTTCGTCGGGGCGGCGTAGGTTCCCCCATCCCCTCCCTGTGGTGGTAAAAGCAACATTTTGCGTCCCCTTAGCTACCTATAGAGAGCTCTTGGTAGGTAGGATAAAAGAGGAATTCATACAGCCGCTTTATAAAGGAAAGACGGCATAGATTTCCGGGGAGATGAAGGAAACTTAAGTCTCCTCCATACGGAGAAAGTCCCTGTTTTTTTTCGTTTTTTTTTGTACAAGGTGCACTAGGTACATATATACTCCCGAGGAGAAATTTAATTTTTTTTGCATTTAAATTTAAAATATTTCAAATTTCATAATTTTAAAATTTTCTAATATTCAATATTTTTTTAATTTTCAAATATTCCTATTTCCGTTCATCATCATTTTATATTTTCCATTTTTTTGTTGTTATATATATGTAAGTCCGTTTAAATAAAATGTAAGTCACGTTACGGTGTATATGAATCGTTGCGTTTTTTTTTCATTTTGTCAATTTTTGCGTCCAGTACTTTGTTAAGATGGAGTGCTGATTAACATTTTTCAGAGGAGGTGCGGTAGGGCGGGATAATGCTCTTCGGTGAACCGGGTTCCACAACGTAAGCTTCTGCTGCACATTCTTAGAGGGGAGTTCGAAAGACAAGGCCAGTCGAACTCCAGGTTGGGTGGGTATGGCCATGCTGCAACAACAGCCGCAGCGTTCCCGAGGTGTGTCAGGTCCCGCGTGAATGTCGTGTTAACTGGTGTTGGTGTGTCGGGGTTGGTACGTCTGGTGGTGGGGTGTCTAGTGATAGTGTGTTTGGTGTTTGTGTGTCGGTTGTGGTGTGTCGGTAGTCCTGTGTCTGGTGGCGGTTAGTAGGTTGTCCTGTGTTTGGTATGTTAGTTTCGATGTCGTGTTTTGTTTGCGTGTGTATGTCGTTTTGGTGTTTTTTGTTCTTTTAGAGTTATGTGGTGTTGCATCGTTTTGGGATCGTTTAAGCATTATGGCATGAAATTAAGTTTTGAAAGAGGTGAGGTCCATCTGCGAAGGCAAGATCTCCCCCTCATCCGGCGAGCTTAGCCGCGCATCGCCAGCATGCCATCGCCTTCGTAGTGGACATTCTATCCCCAATCCCATACCCCCTCTTCCTATCCTAGTACGGGCCTACCCTTATGGGTGGTCATTGAATCCTCCGCGCTCCTAACCTATCCTGAATCCTAAATCCCTTCCTTATTGCCTGCCTATTGCCTCATTTCAAACTTTCGATGATAATGCGTGTTTTTAAGTTTCTTTCTTTTCGGGCATGTTTGTAACTGTATTCACATAGGTATATTGCACCAAGAAACCAACAGTAACATCATCGCCTGGTTTGAGTCCTTCTTCAGGTGTAAAGTTCAATTTCAACTTTCTCCAAGTGATGAATCTATAAAAAAAATTAGAGAAACAACATAGAATAGGAATTTCTAATTAGAATTTTCTGTTTTTTACTTTGATTCCTCTCGTTGAACTTGAACTCCTTCGTCGAATTCCTTTGAATCGTCACGTTGATTTAGGACAAACGAAGAATCCAACATCTCTAGAATGACGTTGGCGGGACTTTTAACGCAAGGTGGTTCCTCGTCAGTTATGTTTGCCTCGATAGACTCGTGTTCAATGATGAAGTCGATGTTGCTGCAGCACGGTCGTCTTTTATTCGAAGTCGATCATTCGCCGTTCCTCTTCCTTGGTTGGCAGCTCCATAATGGTTGTGGTCATATCGTGCATAGTTGGGTTAGTTAGCTTGAGGATTGATTGAGTGGACGTGCCAGGCTTCAGTGGCTTTTCACAACGCACAAGCAGAACGTCGGGCACATGATAGTTAGCGAACAATTGAATGCGATACTTGATCGACCCTGAATGGTACTCCGGCTTGATGTCATTGTGTTCGCATTGTCGACAACGCAGAGATCGCTTGACCCACAAACACTTCCGCTGCGGATAGAGGTTGTTCACACTGAATTGTTGTGACTATAAAGGAATTAATTTTCATTATATAAGGAAATCTCAAATGGAAGTTGACTTTCTGTTTTTGATGTTGATTTTCTGTGTGAAAATCGATGGATTCAACTCGCCGACATCGTCAGTAGCTGCCGATGCTGCTGATCTGAATCTGTTTGGCCTTTTGGGGATTCTTGTCGGGCCAGCCCATTTGCCTCCGAATGATTGCCACCGTTAAGCCAGTGCGATCCTTAGGAGCAAAATGTTGTACGTTCTCAACCGTGCTTTCGCTTTACGTTGCGAGAAGAGTTGAGAATACGGACAGAAAGATCAATAAAAGATTTCTTTATTTTATTTTGTTTAATTTTATTTTATTTTATTTTTCTTCACAAACAAAGGCCCGCTGTCTTTAGCTAGGCTGCGACCTTGTTAAATGATGGATTTAAGTTTTATTTTATTTAAATTTTTCTTTAAGAACAAAGGCCCGCTGTCTTTAGCTAGGCTGCGACCTTGTTGGATGTTATCGTAAATCTTTCTGTAACTTTCTTAAACTATTCCTGTCTTTTTATACTTTTTTCTTTAACCAATTTTCCTCAATACACATGCATTTTTCAAACTATCATCCACCAACCGATGATTACACAATCGGTTCTATTTGGTAATATTGACCCACTTGAAAATATTCAATAATTCATTGAGACCTAGTTGGAATTTTAAATATTATATAAATTCATAATATTCCGAACTGTTGGTCACAAAAGTGCCGCCGCATCATATTTCACGCATACCCACTTCACTCATAGTGTCGACCCTTGCTACGATGCATTCTCAGCATTATTTAGTATGGGTATTCCTCAATGCCTGAAATTAGTGCATTGGATTTGTTTACAATCCGTTGGACATTGGATAGTCATTACTCATAGCAGTTTATGGGTTTTGACGTAGCTATGACGAGTGAGTATTATGATGACCTTGTAATGGTTTATTTGTGAGTCAATGTATAGTGTATATATCGGTGATTGAAGTGTTTGGAAAAACGCGCGGCATTAGGGAAAATGTATATGTTGGGAGGTTGGTATGTAGTGCGATCACTACAAAAATGAATGAATTAGTTTTAGATTTAATATTTGAATTCACTTAATTTACAGTCAAGGTTGGAAATTTTTTGGAGTCTTCCTGCGATTGTAGTCTTGTTTTTCTTGCTTCTCTTGCAGAACTACCGACTGGTAGTACTCTTTACACCTAGAAGATGAAGATTAAGCGAGTTGACTACGATATGAATGTTTCGATTCGTACTTACACAATTGATCTCCGCGCGCTGCTGCGTCGTTTTTTTTGAGCCGCTTGCATTTTATTTCTTGGCAGCTGATGAATAGGCCGAGTTGGCAGTTGCTGCTATTATGTCGTTCCAACACCAACACTCAGCTGCTGGGAGAAGGGCGTTGGAGGTCGACTATTGCATGGCAAAACTTCCACTTGCATTATTGACTCGGTGGTGTTGTTGCTGCTGGTTTTGTTGCATTGAATGCGTTTGACTATTGGTAGAGATGGTGACACCTCCACCGTCAACGCCTGCGGGAGCTATGCCGGCCGTTGAGATGTACATACAAACACAATGGGCAGTATCTGTCGTTAAAAACATTGATAATATTTTGTTAAGAGAAATATAATATATAAAAACTTGCCTGCAAATCAGCGCCTTGTTTGCTTTGTCTTCCAGATTTCTTCAGGGAAATTGCTTCCTGCATTATGTATGGTATGTTATTGGCAGCATCTAAAATGAAAACACAGACTATAAAATAAATCGATTATTGTTGCACCTCCTTCACTGCAATTTGACTTACTTTTTATTCAATGAAGTGAACTAATATATACTTTCTTCATTATAAGGAATTTTGGTCTGAAAAATATCAAATTATATTAAATATCAAAACAATTAACAAAAACTTACTCTTCAAATCCGAAATCCATTGTTTTTTTTGCAAAATTGATTGTCATTTTTGACAGGTCACCAAAAATTCCATAAGTTTCTATTTTAGCCCAATCCTTCATTTTGTTTTTTTTTCCCACTCACATGTATTCACCGATAGCGAATTTGAGAGAGTTCAGCTCGAATTTGAGAGAGTTCACCTCGAATTTGAGAGAGTTCACCTCGAATAAAATTTGAGGGGTTTTTAAGGCCCAACTATAATAGGCATAAGCAAACATAAGCTTATGTCAAAAACCCAACGAAAATTCACTTAAGTTTGTGAAATTACTGCGGGTAGCCATAATGCAATTTTGCTCACTTATCTACATGTCAAAATAATATTCGCAGCTCTATATGAAGATATAAATCGTACGTATTACCCTCCAAAACCCATTTGTTTACATAGTCGTATTTGTAATGTGAAAGAATTCAAAGAGAAAAATTGACGTGTTTTCACGCATACATAGAAATAACTAGTGAGTTTTTTGGGGAAATTTCATAAATTAGAAGAGAAATGACACGCACACTATGAATAAGTTTATGAGGCTGATTTCCGGTTATGATAAACATTCTGAAAGAAATTATCTGCAGTGGAGTTGGCCTGTGTGTATTTGATCCAAACTGTCAGATTTACTTATACGGCGAGCGACTGGGATCGCTCTTGCTTAAGTTTGCTTAAGTTAACGAAACTGAGAAAAATTGAACGAAACGGAGCTAGACTCCATTATGGTCACCCGTATTAGATTCTTTGTATTCGTACGTTTACTTATGCGCGCATATGCTAGCTTATGTAGGGATATTATTTTATTAGTGCAAACTTGGAACGCACACGGTTTTCTAGTACATTGAAACTAGTACAATTTTGAAAATTGTCAAAATGACGTGCTCTGCTGATATGCATATGCCATCCCGAACCCACAAAGAATAGCAAAGCGTCTAGATTAAAAAAAAAGAAAATAAATAAAGTTTAAAATAAACAATATACATAGGTAGGCGGTGTAAAATATCTTATGATCAATCATAATATCCTCATCCTAGACATAATCAACAGATCTTAACTTCGACTGTAGCTGAGCCTTTATTGCAAGTTGCGATTTTGTTTTAGTGTGAAGAAAAAATTGCACACCATTTCCATCGTAGTCTCCTGACAAAATTGAAAATTCTTCAAGCTGGCGACCATAAAAAGGAAACGCGGTCGTCCACGTCGTGTGGAATTAACCGATGATTTTGATATAAATCTAATTAAAGAATTTGAAAAACGTCCGGATCTCTATGACCGAAATGCTCCAAATTACAAGGACAAGGCGTATCATGATGAATTGTGGGAGGAATTATCACACTGTTTAGGATATGATGGTAAGTGGTGCATTAAAAGTGAAATCCTTATCGGTGATTCTTAACTAACTGCATTTTTATATTTATTTCTAAGTAAGCATTGTAAAAGACCGAATGGTTCAAATTCGAAATAAATATCATCTGGAAAAGAAGAGATTAGAGACTCTCAGAAATGATAACCCTAGAGGTTTTGCCGAATCCAAGTGGCCTTTGTTTGAACAATTGGGCTTTTTGCAAGAACACATTCCAGTGAGAAGGTCATTTCGAACTATGCGCTGCAAGAGAAAGTACAGTGAGAGTGAGTACGTGATCAAAAGCGAGCAAGATACAGACGGATCGTAAGAATGCTATTTCCTTAAGTTGGCACATAATAATTGTATGTATTATTTTTGTTTTCAGAGATGCCGAAAGAGCGAGGGATTGTGAATACAGGTGAGTTGTACCACAGTTCATTTAGTAGATCATTCTTGTACAGTTTAGTTTGCAAGCATGTTTATAGCATGTGGTAAAAAAGTGTTTACTAAGGATCAGCAGGAACGAATCCTAAAGAATGACACCTTAAACTCTGGCTAGATGTTATTTGTTTGTTCTTAACATTTCTTGACATAAGAAATCGTCTAATCTAAGCAGTTTAAATTTAGTTGGATTTTGCTGGTTATTTTATGTTGGTTATTTTATGTAATTTTTCCATTTTTGATTTTCAAGTGATTTATTTAAATTCAACTAGATAAATTTGGTGTGAATTGAATTCGACAGGAGGTAATTGTCTCTGATAGCAAACATTGCCTAACCAGGGTTGCCTAAATTTGATATTTTAAGTTTTCAGTAAGTATAGAAAATTCATACCATCCCTCTTTTTACTGCAATTCGTGGATAGAAGATCCCAGAATAAAATCCCAAATGTTTCCATTTGGCTGAATGTAAATTTAAAGGCAAAATGAAATTCAAATGAAATAAAGAAACAAATAACGATAAGAAAATAGGTTTTTTTTGTTCACGCGTCTCGACAATTTTAAGGAAAATTAGGACAAAAGAAACTAGTAGAAATCTATATAATATACATACATACATATATATGTATATCGTCACCTGAGTTCTATCTTGTTCTATGTCCATTTTTCAAAATGTTGGGAAATCGATTTTTAAAGTACAGATCGAAAACTTTTGTTTATTTTACCAAATTTATTTTTGGAAGTGATGTTTTTCTGAAAGCCTTAACTATTTTGTTTTAAAAACAATTCACAAATTTCTTTTTTCTTCTGTTCTGAAATAATGATAAACAAAAATCCAAACAGAGGTCATTTTGGATATTGAACAAAGTTATATGGAGTGAAGATAAGTTGATAAAATTGGTGGATATTGAACAAAAAAACCTAATATTGAACAAGACAGAAATTAACAAGGATATTATAGGAAACCAGAGGTATTTTGTATTAAATTGAACAATAACAATTTCATTATTCAAATCAGATTTCATTAGGTTCTCTGAAGGGTACTATGAAAGGAGACAACAAAATTTTGAATATCTTGGTATGTTTGTATTGTTTAAAAAAAAATATGTAGGTTTTAGAAAAACACTTTATTTCACAAATAAAAGATTTATTTCTCAACAAAGCGTTGAATAATTTATTTTTTTTAAACAAAAAATAAAGGAGAAATTCTTTTATATTTGTATGTATTATTATATTAACTTGATAAAAACATAGCTTCATTGTATTTATTAAAAAAAAAATATAAATTATATTTTACTTTTAAAAATAATATAAATAAAAATAAGAAACAGTCTTTAATTCATTTTTCACAGTTTGTTCTTTCACAGTATATTGTTTCGTTTTAAATATAAAAATTATTATAAGCTTAAGGCGATAATATAAAAATAAATAATAGATTAAGAGATCCGAATCTAGTTAAAGTCGACTTTAACAAAAACATCCGTAGAAATAAAACATAAATTTCACTTCTAAATGCTTATATAAGTTCACTTTAAATTTAGCTTGAGGAGGTTTTAAGCATTTAGAGGTGAAATTTGTGTTTTATTTCTACGGATGTTCTAGTTAAAATTGACTTTAGGCTAGATTTGGATCTATTATCCAGGGTTAATAATTACATTTCATTTAATGGTTTCTTATTATGTTTTGGTAAAAACGTTGATCTTGTATGTTAGGCATGAACGGTAACATTGGGCGCATTCATAAAGCTAGTGACTACGTAGTCAAAATTCACCTACCTTTGGAATGCAAAACTACACTACAAATCTAGTCAATCTGGAACTGTCATATTATTGACAAATGCAAATATACGTTGGACTATCATGTAAGAGGTCTTGGGTTCGATCCCTGCCTGTGCCACCTAAAGTTTTTTCACGGGTACTGCCTCCTGCGAGGAGTTGACAAATTCTCCAAGAGTAATTCTTGTCATGAAAAAGTGCTTTCTCAAATTAGCCGTTCGGATTCGGCAGATAAACTGTAGGTCCCCTCCATCCCTGCAATTACTCGCACACAGGAATGGTTGAGAGTTGTAAGTCACTAGGCCCTGGTTCTCTACGGACTGTTGCGCCACCTAATTTATTTATTTATTTTTAAATATATAAAATAAGAAACATTTTTGATTTGATAACTTAAACAAAATTTGAAAGATTTATATATGTATTTAAATACTGAACGATTTATTTCATTTTGAATTCGTGTGTCTTTACCGAGCAGCTGATTGTGAAACGTCAAAATCGTTCTCCACTAACTTTGTAGCCGAATTTTTTACACTACGTCGGAGGGGAAATTTCAACTACTTTTGTAGTTAGATTTAGCCAATCAGAATCCCTTGTAGCCACGTGAATGCGACCATTGCTTGAATGTCTTTTTTTCTTTACCTTGGTTAGCTTTATGTTGAAAACACTTTGTACGACAGTAGGAAGGATATTACACTTTTAGCCTCTCATAGTGTTAGCGATTCTACCCGTTTGAAAAACCTCACTATGTTTTGTCTTATAATACAAGGAAAGAAGGTCATTGCCTCTATATTCGATTTGTCTGCAATCTTTGAAATGTATACCATTTTAAGATCCAGACTAGCTTTATTAAAATTCAAAAAATCATCTTTCTTAAGCTGTGCAATCTTAATCTTAATTTTGCTGTAGTTCATTCCGTTCAGAATCCTTATCAAAGAAACGGGGCTGTAAACTTCGAAGTCCTTTAAGTATTTTTCGATTCCACTGTGCACAGCATCCACTTCTTGCACTTGCGAATGGCCTGGTTCAGAATGCTTGTGTGTAATTGTCTCAATGCTGGTATTAAATTCCATAAATTTAAGAATGGCTAAGGAAACCATTCTGTTCTTATTTTGCGGAATGCAAGCATCGGACCACAAAATAATCCTTTTTGTTTCTGGAAGATCTTCCAGAACTTTTTTCAAAATAATAGTGAGACCAGATGCTATGTCATTTCCAGACCGGCCGCTTAGCGTTTCGTGCCAAATTCCGCAGTAGGTGGTTTTATTATTTTGGCAAAATCCCGTCAAATTATATACAGCATATTTACGCCTATAAAAGTAACTCGAAACATTGCTTTCGTCAGCGAAAAACATTTTGCAGATCATAAGCGATAACCACTGTGTTTTTACACTTGTTTTTTCGATCGATATCACGCTGAGCCTTTGCTCCACTATGATTACTGCGATGAACGTCATAATCTCGTTTTTCACTTGTATTCGGAATTCTTGTTGCTGTGAACTTAGCACATTTAGCACATTTATCGCAAATATCGTTTTTGGGTTTAAAAAACGACAAATTGAATTATTCATTGAAAACTTTCCGATAAATATTACAGGAAACAGGTTTTCTCGCTGTCTCTACATACATTTTATATGTAAGTGCAACAATGGTGATCTCGTATGATATTGAATAAAATAGAATTCTTGTTCTTATATAACCAAATTCATATCTTTTTGTTCAATAAGGTACAAATTGTAACCAAAATAATTTGAACATTGAACAAAATAGAAATAAATGAAGTATATAAGGATATTGAACAAAAAATCCATAAATGTGGATATTGAACAAGAAAGAAATAAGAAGACATGATTTTAAAGATATACTATGAATTGTTCAATATGATACAAAAAGAATGAATAGTGGTTTATTGAACAAAAGTGATACTCAAAATGGTCAGAAAAGTGGTTTATTGAACAAAACAGTTCTCCATAACTTGAAAACTAAATGAGACAGAACAAAACGGTTTGCGCCAATCGAAAGAGCACCCTCGAATTATAAAAACTGCATTTCTAACTCAATTTCGTCAAAAATGGTCTATTGAACAAGATAGAACTCAGGTGACGATATGTATATATGAATATATATTCCTATTTAAAACACAAACTACCTAACTTTGTTCTAGGCTAAGCCTCCTTTTTCCTATCTGATTTTTTTTCTCCTTATTCTCTACCACCTCGAATTCCCGATTCTTGGATATAATTTTCCTGTCTTCACGAATTAATCCCTAACTTAATCGTCGCTCACGGGATTACGGCTTCCTGGAAGCTTAACGCTAACCAAGGAAGCAACCGTTGTCGATTCTCTGCGCAACTTGGCACAAGAACGGTTTCGACATGTTGTTGGATGGGCTTCAAAACTTGCCGAAACGTAATGGTGAGTTCAGACCCCCTCCCAACTAAATTTTCTTTCCAGGAACATTTAAAAGAAGATAAAATTGAGAAATTGGAACTCGAAGTGGGAATTGCACTAAACTATTTCTGGAGATAAGAAAGAATTATTACCAACAAACAATTTGTAAAAATTTACGTTATTAATATAACAAGCGTTAAAAAAAAACTTTTGCACATTAAAGAAAATGTACGTTAAATCTCGAACACCTGCGTTTGTTGCTTTTGCAAAATACAGGCTAGGTATGGTTGATGAGACCATGTTTGCCCCCAACTTCGCCAATATTTTGCAGCAGCAACTAAAAGGAGGAGAGCGGAAAAGAACGAACGAAGGGAATCAAATAAATAATAGATGAGGATAAATTTAATGTAGATAGAACCAGAGCCGGCAGCAAATTTTGGGAGTGATTAAAAAATGTATGTCCAAGACTTTCAGCCTTCTGCTTGCCAGACTCATTTTAATGATTTTTCAAAAGCATTTTTCAACCTGAAACCCCGATAACCAAAAGAATGATATACTAAAACATCAAGAATTTATAATAAAATGATTTAAATTCATGAAAATAAAATAAATATGATCCAGCAATTAGTGTTCATATATGCGTTTCGCCTCGGTGCAATGGTTGGGCTCATCAGAAGATGACCATTACACCTTGTCTTGACGCATATTTTCTCGAATAAATCGAGATACCATATAATCCGAGCTACTTAGAGCAACTGCAAATTATATGGTTGCTACAAGTCTTCAGAGAAGATAAATTGTAGCTATAATTTATTGCCGTGCTATGGCTTTTTTGAAAAAGAAATATTTGACTGTTAAAAGTCAAATAGTTTATTTTTCTGAACACTGTTATTTATAATAAAATGATTTAAATTCATGAAAATCATGAAAATAAAATAAATATGATACAGCAATTAGTGTTCATATATGCGTTTCGCATATATCATCAGAAGATGACCATTTACACCTTGTCTTGACGCATATTTTCTCGAATAAATCGAGATACCATATAATCCGAGCTACTTAGAGCAACTGCGAATTATATGGTTGCTACAAGTCTTCAAAGAAGAGAAATTGTAGCTATAATTTATTGCCGTGCTATGGCTTTTTTGAAAAAGAAGTATTTGACTGTTAAAAGTCAAATAGTTTATTTTTCTGAACACTGTTATTTATAATAAAATGATTTAAATTCATGAAAATCATGAAAATAAAATAAATATGATCCAGCAATTAGTGTTCTTATATGCGTTTCGCCCCGGTGCAATGGTTGGGCTCATCAGAAGATGACCATTACACCTTGTCTTGACGCATATTTTCTCGAATAAATCGAGATACCATATAATCCGAGCTACTTAGAGCAACTGCGAATTATATGGTTGCTACAAGTCTTCAGAGAAGATAAATTGTAGCTAGAATTTATTGGCGTGCTATGGCTTTTTTGAAAAAGAAATATTTGACTGTTAAAAGTAAAATTGTTTATTTTTCTGAACACTGTTATTATATTATAGCTACAATTTATCTTCTCTGAAGACTTGTAGCAACCATATAATTCGCAGTTGCTCTAAGTAGCTCGGATTATATGGTATCTCGATTTATTCGAGAAAATATGCGTCAAGACAAGGTGTAATGGTCATCTTCTGATAAGCCCAACCATTGCACCGGGGCGAAACGCATATATGAACACTAATTGCTGGATCATATTTATTTTATTTTCATGATTTTCATGAATTTAAATCATTTTATTATAAATAACAGTGTTCAGAAAAATAAACTATTTGACTTTTAACAGTCAAATATTTCTTTATCAAGAATTTGTTTGCACATTATATTTTGCACGTTAAAGTACAAAACTTGCAAACTTTTAAATATTTTTGTTAAACCTTAAGTAAATTATATGCTCAATCATCATAAATTAACGGAATTGCGATCCCAGAAACCATTTAAAACTTTGTAAACAGTAAATACATTACTTTGAATCTTTCATCCTATAAATCTGATGATGAATAATTTTTTCTATAAAATCAATTTTTAAATAAAGTGTTTGATTTTCATTAAATTTTGATGATTTATGTATCCGTTGGTTATGCCTTAAATTAAAGATGCATATCTAAGGTTGTCTATGATGCACATTCTAATCAGGAAAAGTGTTCTGGTATAACAAAAATGTTTTTGGGGTTTTATGTTGAAAAACGCATTTAAAAAACTATAAAAGTGCGTCTGGGGAGTAGAAGGCTCAACCAAAACGTCTTGGACATACAATTTAGTAATCAGCAGAAGTTTTTTGATATTTTGGTACATCATTATTAGGGTTATATATTATGGAATTAAAGTTATCAGAGTTTTAAGTTGTAAAACGTCTTGGACACACATTTTTGTAATCAGGGAATTTGATCTGATTTTTGATGTATCACTCATGTGGTTTTCATTTCAACTCATGGGAAGGGTATAAGAATTAATTATCATAGAAACAAAACATTTCAGAAAGAGCTTTGATTTTTATAGGAAAGATCATTGTTTAAAGCTTTTAAAATCTGCCTTTTTCAGTTTCAAATGTATATAATTATTTGTGCTATAATGTTATAATTTTTGGTAACTTGAGTTGAATCGTACTTCTTACATAATTCATTGGGATTTACTGGTTCCGGGTCCTTGCGACTTAATTTGATACCTTCATTTACAATTATTTTAATGATCTATTTTGTTTTTACACATTTTCTATTTTTTTACAGAAACGGTAGGAAGGGCCAAGCTCGCAGTTATAGAAATTCTACGCAACAGAAAAAATATCGCAATTCACCTTACTTCTCAGCATCTCATAATGCTTGTGGTGCAGCAGCTACCCGAATAGCACGGATGCCCCGACAAGTATATGCATCACGACATACACAGGCAATTTACCAAAGAAAAATCGAGACACCTGTTAGAAGCAACCTACCACCAGGAAATGAAAAGTTCCATGCGTTTGGCCAATTCTTAACATCTTCACTTATAGAATTACCAGAAACAGAAGCTTTAGTTTTAATAGACCAGTTTACTTCAGAACTAGTGCAGGTTTATTTGGCAAAAAATAATGAAAATAATAAACATCGAGAGGATGAAGACGACGATGACGCTGTGGAAGAAGTTGATGCATGTAATGGACATGATGATGTCTTGATAACAGAATGAAAAAACATTTGTATTCGAAGAAATTTCTTTAGTTTTAAGTTATCTACTTTAAATTGTCTTTTATTCATCTTCTTGTTGTAAGTCTGACGTTATGAGTGCATAATTCACTTTAAATGCATTTCATATAAGGAAGAATAGAATGCAACTAATACATTAATAATACCAAAATAATGTGAGTCCTTTTTTCGATGTATGTGATGTACAAATAAAAATGTAAGACCAATTATTTCATCAAAACGTTATGCAATATACGTTTGAATGCATATAACAAATGAATCCTTCTTGTATATCTGTACAGGGAGTAAAATCTTAGTGATCGGTTAGAAATTAAAACAATTTATAATTTTGTTTAAACTGATTGTTCCTTAATAATTTTTTATGGATAATCATTATTATTTCACTATTAGAAAATGTATTGTTCGAAAATTAAAATAATTTTGAGACAAAACACTGAATGTGTGGAAAAATTCGCATACAATTCTCTGTGTATGGGATTTCTTGTCCATTAAAAGTTTAAAGGTGGTTTTAAATATTTGTCTGTTTTGTTTTGAAGTTTGTAACTTGTATGTATATTTCTGTTTTTCATACAAAAAATAAAAAGAAAAACAATATTTCAGAGTTTGAATGTTTACAGTCTGAAAAATTCTTTGGTTCTTATTTCAATATAATGTGACTTCTTTTTGGCGAATTGAAAATATCGAAATATTATTTCGAGGTTTAAAGAATTTATAAATATTCATTGTTCGATTGCCGTGTATATACATATGTACATATATACGTACAGTACCTTGTAATAATATTGTATTGAGCACAAGATGATATAAAGAAAATGAATGCCCTTATTACGAAAAGCGAATAGAAAATTGAAAATAAAAAGAACATTTGAGAAATATAATATTTGGTGAAATTAAGATGGATGAACTTCTACGTTAAAATAGTGGAACATGTCTTTTCCCAAAAAATATGCTTTTGAAGTATACATTGAAATGGGATTCGCGAAATTAGTGATTTTAAAAGTGTTCGATTCGCTTTTCAAAGTAAGGCCCCAAGTTTACCATAAAATAGCTTCATAAGTTTGTTTGTATTTACCTTTTGCTCAAAAATTATATTCTTCTACATTTTTAATGCCCAATAGAAAGTTATTGCAATGGGTCCTATTTGTCGAATTAAAAATGTTGACATTTCTCAACGTTTCAAAGTCCCTAAATCAAAGATTTTAAGAGAGATGGCTGTGTGTGCGTTTGCACATTTGTTCGGGTTCATATCTCAAGAACCAGTATAGATATCAATTTCAAATAAATTTTGTTATACAGATAATAACACAAATAGATGCAGAAAGGACTCTCAAAAAAATTAAGTGTGTGGTTTTTTTACCATAGCAATTTAAAAATTTTGGTTAACCCAAAATATCTCACGAACGAATATTGATAGCAACTTGAATTAAATCTTATATTATTTAGTGTGGACGTGATACCAAACTACAATAATTTAAAAAAAAATCAATTAACGTTTTTTTATAAATAAAAAAAAAAGAAAGAAAAAGAAAAAAAAATATTTGTAACCTCGAATATTTAACGAGCAATTAAGAATAAAGTTTTTAAAATCTGGTAAAATTTTGAGAAAAATCGAATTGACATTTTTTTTACAAGCATTGATTTTCGTCTCAAATCTCTTTTCAAAAATTAAAGATAATGGCTTCAAACTATTTTCATCTTATAAAAAAAAAGTTGTTTTCAACATTCAGTCAAATTTTTAGAAAAATCCAACATTCAGTTTTTTCATAAAAATTAAAGTCTGCCAACAATATTACACAAAATTGGTAAAAATGGATGTTCGATTCTCGATATCACGTGAATATATGAAGGTATTGACTTGAAAATGATTTCATTCTGTGGTAAATTTTGTTGTTATCGTAAGATAATAAATAATAATATACAAAAATCAAATCTGTATTCTTTTTATATAGGAAATGAAAACTTCATAAAATGCTACTAAAATTGATAAAAAATTATTTTCCACAAAATTTTGGGAACAAAAACAGGTATTAAAATAAAAATTATTTTATCATATCCAAAATATTGTTGCTAACTTATAGTAATTATTGTTTTAGAAAAATTTAATTGACAACCTTTTTTTACAAAACACGAAAACTTACAAAACACTGATAATGAAATGGTTTTCTACTCAAGTATTATGAGAACAAATAAAGATATTAGTTAATAGTTTTAGACAAATCGACAGACGGGTACGGATGAGAACTTATCAGTGTGAGCCGAGCCCCAGCCCCTTTTTCAAATCGTTTTCTAACTGTAATTTAAGTTAAAATCTTTTACTTAACTTTACATTTCGAGTGTGAAGGTCAGTTTGTTAGTTTACTGTTTAGTAACTTAAAAAGTTTTATTTTCTAATTAAATTAGCCATAAGTGTTGTTTTATAGAAATTTATGGTAGATACTGTTGCTAAATATGTATCTTTCAATCATGAAGTACAGGGATATCCATTTTGCTGTTTCAAAATTAAACGTCAATAAAACACATATAAAATATTAGTTTTTATGATATTTCTTTTTTATTATAAAGTTTGAACGTTGACACTATGTGTGAAACACTACATCATTTAAATGACCACCACGCGAATTGTTGCAAGCATCGATTCTTTTGAGGTAATTTTCGACCACTTTTTCACATAACTTTTTTTTAAGTGCTCAAGAGTTAAAGGATTATCCGCATAAACACGGTCCTTCGCGTAGCTCCACAAAAAAAGTTCAGCGGTGTCAAATCGCAATAAAGCAATATTCGCTCGAGTTGTGTGGCATGTGGCACCGTCTTGTTGAAACCACATATTCTCCAAGTCGTATTCAATGGCAGGCAAAAAGAGCCTGTTATCATATAACCATAACGCTCAGAATTGACGGTGACAGTCGTTCCATTGTCGTTTTCGAAGGAGTAAGGTGCAATCACACCTGCGAACCAAAGAGCGCACCAAACAATGAATTTTTGTGGATGTAATGGCCTGCCCGTCTTGAACTACTTGAGGATTCTCAGAACCCCAAATACGATAATTTTGTTCATTAACATACTCCAAATGCAAAATACGCCATAATGTGCCGTATAAGACAGTCTTAATTTCTGAGGAATCGAGACCTTCGGGTCTTCGGCAACACTTTCGCTTACAGCAGCTATATTTACAGTGGTACGAGCGAAACGATGATTCACAAGCCTTAAAATATCTGGAACTAATCCAAATTTCTTCACAATTTTGTCAATTGCTTGCGTTGTTGAATGATTATGTAAACCATAACATCCTCTTAACGTATGATTTGTAACTGTGACAAAATCAGCATTTTTGTAGTGAGTTTTAACAATGGGCAGGTTCAGCCGACATAAGGGACTTGAAAGTAAGGCAAGTTTCTGCATCTGATTGGCCAGCTGCCAAAAAATTGCCTTCCAATTAAGGCAACTTTATTGGAAAGTTGACTGGAAAGTTAGGCAAGAAAAATCTCCCTTACTATCAAGTCAAGTCAACTTATGTCAAAATGACAATTGATCATATTTTTTAATTCAACTAAAAGCTGAACTTTATTACTCAATGATTTATTTATTATCTGCACAACTTCATTTCATGCTTTCTGTAAAAAGGTTCCTTTTAAATTTGGAAAAGAAATAAGTAATATTTCTTTAAAATACAAAATACAAATCGTGATGGACTTGTAGTGGTGTGGATTTGTTGTTGGAACTAGACTCAGGCAAAAAGTCTTGAGTTTCAACAGTGTGAGCGAGCGCATCACGGCAATCCGCATCAAGGCTAAATTCGCCAACATAAGCCTAATATGCGCGCATGCCCCAACAGAGGAGAAAGATGAAGACACCAAAGACATATTCTTCGAGCTCTTGGACAAGACATATGAGCAGTGCCCTGGCTATGACATTAAAATTGTCTTAGGAGATTTTAATGCCAAGCTAGGAAGAGAAGACATCTTTGGTGGCACAATCGGAAGATACTGCCTGCACGACACCACCTCCGACAACGGATTCAGGCTGATTGATTTCGCTGCGGGGCGAGACGTTCTGGTAGCTAGTACGCAGTTCATACATCTCAATATCCACAAGGGGACATGGAAATCTCCTGATCAATCAACCGTCAACCAGATTGACCACATTGCGATCGACGCACGACACTTCTCCAGTATACAGGATATCCGAACATTCCGAGAGGCCAACATTGACTCGGACCACTACCTCGTTGTAGCCAAGGTACGGCTACGGATATCCCGGTCCAAGCCAAAACAAGGAAGTACTGTGAGAAGTTTCGACGTTAGACGGCTACAATCGCAAGAGACTGCCATGTCCTTTTCCGATCGAGTCTCTAGTAACCTCTTAAGGAGTCCTATGCTGCATGCATTAAGCATTGAAAACCAGTGGCAACATTGCCTTGCAGCCATCAGAGATGCCGCCTCTGAAGTGCTAGGTTTCACACGTCCACAACAGCGAAACCCCTGGTTTGACGACGAATGCCGGCAAGCGCACGCAGCGAAGCAAGAGGCATACAAAACGGCCCTGCACAGAAGGACCAGAGCTGCTCGCGAGCTCTACGAGCAGAGGAGGAGAGAGGAACACCGGCTTCTTAGATGGAAAAAAAGAGAGCACGAGAAGCGCGCGATCGAGGAGATAGAGGGATGTTACAACAGGAATGAGGTTCGTAAATTTTACCAAAAGGTAAAAAAGAACTCCCAAGGGTACCAGCCACGAACCGAAGCCTGTAAAGACGATCAGGGGAACATTGTAGTAGAACCGCAGTCTATGTTGAGAATATGGAAAGACCACTTCTCCAAATTATATAACGGCGATGACGAACCGAATCCCGCTGTAAGGGAGGTAGAACCACTCAACTTAGGCGACGCAGATCAACAATTCCGCCTACCCGACCTAGACGAAGTGAAGATAGCTATATCTAAACTGAAGTCAAACAAAGCTGCTGGAGCTGACGGCATAGCTGCCGAACTATTTAAAGCAGCAGGCGATGACTTGGTAGGGAGCATGCACCAACTCATCTGCAAAATATGGTCGGAAGAAAGCATGCCCGATGAGTGGAATCTCAGCATAGTTTGTCCGATACATAAAAAAGGAGACCCTTTAAATTGTGCCAACTACAGAGGGATCAGTCTCCTTAACATTGCATATAAGATCTTTTCTGCCGTACTATGTGAACGTCTGAAGCCGTTAGTCAACAACCTGATAGGTCCTTATCAGTGATTTTAAAGCCGCGTATGACAGCATCCATAGGGAAGAGCTCTACAGAGCAATGTCTAGTTTTGGCATCCCTGTCAAACTTATCCGTTTGTGCAGAATGACGATGGAGAATGCACGCTGTTCCATCAAGGTCGGAAAAGATCTCACCGATGCATTTGATGTCAAAAAAGGTTTTAGACAAGGCGATGCACTGTCATGCGACTTCTTCAACATCGTTCTGGAAAGAATTGTGCAAAACTCAACCGTCAACACTAGAGGCACAATCTTCCAAAGGTCCATCCAATTACTCGGATACGCAGATGATATTGACATAATTGGAAGATCAAAGCGTGATGTCACTGGAGCGTTTTTGAGCATTGCGACGGAAGCGAAGAAGATGGGTTTAGTGGTCAATGAGGGCAAGACCAAGTATATGCTGTCATCGAAAAAGGACATTGAACAACGACGTCTTGGACAAAACGTCACCATGGACAGCTATAACTTCGAGGTAGTTAAGGACTTTGTCTACCTAGGCACCGCTATAAACACAGGCAACGACACCAGCGCTGAAATCAAACGAAGAATAACTCTTGCAAATCGCTGCTTCTTTGGACTTAGAAGGCAATTGAGAAGTAAAGTCCTCTCTCGAGCATCTAAAATCACCATCTATAAGACACTCATCATCCCGGTTCTCATGTATGGCGCTGAGGTATGGACCCTGTCAAAGAAAGATGAGAACGTCTTAGGATGCTTCGAGAGAAAAATTCTTCGGGTGATTTTTGGTCCCGTACGTATAGATGGAGAATGGAGGAGAAGATATAACGACGAACTGTACGGGCTGTACAGCGACACTGACCTAGTTAGCAGAATAAAAGTCCAACGGCTTAGATGGCTGGGTCATGTAGAGCGAATGGACATCAACGCTCCAGCCCGGAAGGTCTTCGAATCCAATCCCGAGGGACGGCGCAGTAGAGGAAGACCGCGACTCAGGTGGCGCACTCAGGTGGGTGAGGACCTCAACCAACTTGGCGTGCGAAACTGGAGACAGCTAGCTAGGGACCGAGCTGGCTGGAAACGCATGTTGGTTGAGGCCCAGGTCCGCCCCGGACTGTAGCGCCACCTTAAGTAAGTAAGTATTTATTAATATAGAAAATGCGGTTTAAATGTCTTTAATAAGACAAATTTAACTATGTATGTATGACACGCCACAAGTCTCATAGAACATCAAGACTTTTTTCACAAATTTTTTTTCTTGTTGATGGGGTAAAAAGTTATATTTCATGACGAATCTACGAGCGTTCTAGAAATGTTCGTTATAAAACGCCGAGAATAGGGCCCTGTTTCACCAAACACAAATTACGTTTCACCAAACGCTGTTTACAGAGTAGTTTATCGAATGTCGAATATTGTCATTGATGAATTTCTCTCTAATACTATTTGCTGGGCACAAAATTGTTTAGACATAGCCTCGCAATTTTTTTCTCAATTAGGATTTGTTTATGTAGCTGCATGTGTTGACGGTACCATGATCTTTATTGATTCACCAATTTTTTTCAATGCATATTTGATCTTAATAAACTGAATCTAAGATTTACTTTGCAGCTTTTCAAAATACGTTTTAATTGAAAAGTTGTATTTTAATTGGTGAAACACTTTTACTTTTCACTTTGAAAATTTTGTGAAACACTTTGCACTTAAGTTTTCACACATGCAAAGTTCAAAGTGTTCGGTGAAATCGACCCCAGATGTATAAATTACAAAATACGTTTTGAAGTCCATTTAAAGATACATATACACACATATTTAAATGTTTCATTGAATATGTTATGAGAAGGTATAAGATTTAGTTTTATTTGTATCACAAAAGTGTTTTCGAACTAAAGTTAAAGGATTTGAATTTTAAAGTGACAATTTTTTAGTATTGAAGTGGTTTTGGCGAATTATTGATTACTTTGGTGAGACTAACACTATTGACAAAGAGGTATTAAACCGATTCATTGGGCAGGTTTAGGCGACATAAGGGACTTAAAGGTAAGGCAAGTTTCTAGAATCTGATTGGCCTGCTGCCAATAAATTGAAAAGTTGACTGGAAAGTTAGTCAATTAAAATCTCCCTAACTATCTAGTCAAGTCTACTAATGTCAAAATGTAAGCTGATCAGTTTTAAGATTCAACTTAAAGCTGAACCTCGTGATTAATTGCACACTTTTGTTTAAAGTCTTGTTTAAAAAGGTTCCTTGTCATATTGGAGGAGAAATAAGGACTTGTACTTTGGGTAAGTTTTTTTTTGTTGATAATAATGTTTTTGGTGCTTTTCACGATAAATACCTAGGTGAACGATAGTGAAGTAAAGGTCCAAGTTTAAAATTAATGACATCTAAAAAATTAACTAGCTACCTTAGAGGCCGGTTATAGCTATCAGTAAAATTTTTGTTTTTAGTTTTTGAACATGGTACAGATTTATTTCTAGCAAAAGATTAATGCAATAAGATGAATCCTATATTCAAGTATTTTTTTCAAAAAGAAACAAGGCATTTAAAGTTTTATTTAATTTATAAATCCATTTTAATTTTTTTAATGATCAAATTTAATTTTACTGAACAGCTGACTGCCAAAAGCCAAACAAAATTCCATTTCGTTTTACTGTTGGTGTTCCAATTCTGTACTGTTCCGATCACATCATTAAAAATTTTACTGATGAAAGCATCAGTAAAAAAATTGGGCAGGTTCAGCCGACATAAGGGACTTGAAAGTAAGGCAAGTTTCTAGCATCTGATTGGCCAGCTGCCAAAAAATTGCCTTCCAATTAAGGCAACTTTATTGGAAAGTTAGTCAAGAAAAATATCCCTAACTATCAAGTCAAGTCAACTTATGTCAAAATGACAATTGATCATGTTTTTTAATTCAACAAAAAGCTGAACTTTATTACTCAATGATTTCATTATTTTCTGAACAACTTCATTTAATGCTTTCTGTAAAAAGGTTCCTTGTAAATTTGGAAAAGAAATAAGTAATATTTCGTTAAAATACAAATCGTGATGGACTTGTAGCTTGCCTGAGGAGTGTTTTGTAGAAAATAATGATTTTGGTAGTTTTTGTACTATGAACTTGAAGTAGAGGTTTGTGAAGTAAAGTTCTGAATTTTGAATTCATGACACTTGAAAAACTAACTAGTTGCCTTGGTCAAAATTTACGTTCAAAGAATGAAGTTGACTGCAAATGAAGTCCCTTATGTTGTCTGAACCTGCCCATTGTCTGAGGGGCGAAGCCTCAAAGTGACATTTAATTTAATGACGTAAATTTACTGATTGCTATAAACGCTCATCAGTAAAACATTTCAGATTCCTCCTGTTTCAAATTTTACTGATGGATTTTACTGATATGTAGCTATAACCGGCCCCTTAGTCTATATTTTTGCCTTCAAAGAATGCAGACTGCAGTTGACTGCAAATGAACCTTTGTGTTGTCTGAACCTGTCCATTTTCGTGATTAGGCACGTCTCGGGTCACTCAAATTAATGTTACGTAAATATAACTTCAACTTATTTTCTACTGCCATAAACATTGTAATATTCAGGAAGTTATAATTGGGCAAAGAAAAAATAAAAAGCAAAATAACTCGAACTCCAATAAAGATCTAAATGTTTCCCATTTTATAAATAAACCTAATGGTGAGGAAACTATTTCACCTTTACATTTATAGATTGCAATCCCGTGGCAGTTTTTCCCATTCTTTTTTTTCTATAATTAGAAATCGCTGGGAAGAGTGCAAAAATAAAAACAGCAAATTGGAAGTTGATTTTTAGTTTAGCGATCGTAAAAATATGAAGCACTTCCATGGAGCATCGTACGTCACGTTTATGTCGGCCGACTCACCAGTCACCAAGATGTTGTTTCAAAACATCTGTTCTGTTAATTTGATGTTTTCAAGTTTCTACCATAATGCACCTATTCGTTAATCAGATAAATTGGATAATCTCTTAAATTAAGTACAAAAATTTATTTATTTATTTATTAATTTATTTATTTATTCATCATCAATTAGAGATTATAATAACTCTTACAGACTATCGAAATACAAAATTTGTCTTAGTATAAACTTTAGTTAATTAACCAGAAAGAATAGGTTGAGCATATTTTTAAATGTATCCCTACTCAAATGAAAATTAAAATCAATAACATCAGATATTTGGTTAATTTATCTGACACAGCGAGATATTGGCTCGTTAACAGCATAATTTACTCTATGAAGTACCTCATGGAATAAATAACGATTTCTAAGCACTCGAGTTGGAGCATGCAAATTTATAAGAGACAATAAAAACGGACAGTCAATATGATAGGATAAAATATCTTTAATAAATATTATAGAATATATTTTGCGGTGGTTTTCTAAGGTCTGAATGCCAAGAAGTTGACGTCGAGTATTATAAGGTGGCATTACATCAGCGTTCCATCTAAGTTTATAAATAACTATTCTTGTAATTTTTCTTTGAATTTTTTCAATTCTAACAGAATGAGTTTTGTAAAACGGATTCCATACCACACAGCAGTACTCTAGAACTGATCTAACATAAGCAATGTAAAGCGTTTTTAAGGTATAGGGATCAGTTAGACCTTTAGAGTTGCGGAAAACAAATCCAAGCATAGAGTTGGCCTTATTAACTATGAATTCTAAATGATTAGCGAAGTTGAATTTAGAGTCAAAAATGACTCCCAGATCTTTTTTGGTTGAGACTCTATCAAGAACTTTGTTCTCAATATGATAATCATATACAAAAGGAGACGAGCGGCGGGAAAATGAAAAACATTGACATTTAGAGATGTTGAGGTTTAATTTGTTGATTTTACACCAAGTTGATAAGCTTTGAAGATCTTCTTGAAGAAGCACACAACCAACCGGATCCTTAATGCATCTCAGAAATTTGAGATCATCGGAAAACATCAAGGAAAAGGAATTTAAGAGAAAATCAGGTAGATCATTTATGAATATAAGAAACAAAAGTGGTCCAAGATGGCTACCTTGGGGAACACCCGAGGAAACATCTATTGGACTTGAGACGATCGAATCAATACGGACATATTGAATGCGTCCTGTAAGATATGAACGCAACCAATTTAACAAGTTAGAATGTATATTTAGTTTTTCCAGTTTATGAATTAAAATTTGATGGTGAACTCTATCAAATGTTTTGGCAAAATCCGTATATATGACATCGACTTGATATCCTTTTTTTAAATTATTTAAAACCAAGTTGGAGAAAATTGTAAGATTTGTAGAAGTTGATCTCCCGGATACAAATCCGTGTTGAAATGGTGATATAGTCTCTTTTAATAAAAACGAAAGCTTATCGCAAACAATTTTTTCGAAAAGTTTTGGTATTACGGATAACTTGCAAATCGGGCGATAGTTGGATATGTCCTGTTTTGGACCACTTTTATGGATAGGAGTTATAAAAGATGCTTTCCATTCGGAAAGAAATACACCTTTCTCAAGTGACCTGTTAAAAATAAAACATAGTATTCGAGACAGGGAAGGCGCACAATTCTTTAAAATAATGGGAGGAATTTCGTTAGGACCGGCATTCTTATCGTCATTCATGCTCGATAAAACTTTCTCAACCTCAGTTTTGTTAAAACTTAACTGACCAATGTTAACCGTATTATTAGATGGAACCAAAGAGAAAGCATTATTGTTATTTGAAACTAAATAATTAGATTTAAAAAATTTCGCAAAATTATTGCAAATGTTAGGTAGGTCAGTGTACGTATCTCAGTGGCTCTCAGCTAAAATGATGCAATCTTAGTTTTTCCTTATTTGGTCAAAAAATAAGCACGCATTTATTAGTGGAAAAAAAATCTTGTATTATTTATTTAAAAGAAATTAATTTATAATGGAAAAGCAAAAAAAAAAAGAAATCAACACTATATTTACATTTTAATATTAACTTAAACATTTATTCTTAAAAAATAGCCTCACAGCTTAAATGATGCACTTAATAAAGTAATATAAAAAAATAAGTTATAAGTTCAAAAGTGTGTCACTAATACTTAGTAGGATATCCTTTTTGCTCCGGGACCGATTTAAGCCTCCTTGGAAGAGATCGCACCAGTTTTCGACAGTAGTCTGGAGGTAATTTTCCCCATTCTTCCAAGAGCGCCTTTTTGAGATCGTCTTTGCATCTTATCTCGTGTTTTCGTATTTCTCGCTCAAGTTTAGACCATACATTTTCGATGGCGTTTATGTCTGGAGACTGCGCGGGTGGCTGCATGACATGGGGGCAGTTCCATATCAACCAAGTTTGCACAATACCAGATTTGTGTTTTGGGTCGTTATCTTGGTATAACCGGAAACAGTCCTTTATGTTCAGCTTTTCGGCACTTTGTACTAAATTTTCCTTCAGTATGTCAAGGTACATATTTTTGTTCATGTTGCCTTCGATGAACACTAAGTTTCCTACACCAGAGGATGACATGGCGCCCCACACCATAACGTGACCTCCTCCGTGTTTCACAATCCCACGCATATTCTTCGGTTGGAGCTCTGTATTGGGTTGTCTCCAAACGTATGACCTGCCATCCGAGCCATGGAGATTGAATTTGCTCTCGTCCGTGAAGATAACGGTGTCCCAAAAGGTTTCGTCCTTGCTTACATGGTCACGAGCAAATGTTATTCTTGCAATTTTGTTCTTTGCACTAATATACGGCTTTTTCCGGGCACTTCTTCCATTGAAATCTGACTCTCGCAGGATTCGACGGATGGTTTCTGCGCTGCTCTTCTTATTTAAATACTTTTCAGCTTCCTGGGCTAGCTTTACTGCACTTAAAGTTGGATCTTCCTTCACTTTACGAACAATCCAACCACAATCGCTCGCAGAAAAAATTTTGTTTGGAGCCGTTCTTCCCTTGTTAACCACTCGATTTTCCTGAACATAGCGTTCGATTATGTGTTGAACCGTAGATGGACTTATTTTTAACATTTCGCCAATTTTTCTTTGGCTTTTACCGTCTTTAAAGTGCTTAATTACTAACTCACGGACTTCAATGCTAGTACGACGCGTCGTCGCGACGTCCCATTTCGAAAAAAAACAACAATCTCAAAAGAAATTCGATAAACAACTGAAGCGAGCTTAGGAAAACTCGCCTACTAGGATTTTATTTGATAAAGAAGAAAAAACCGTTAACTTTTTATTTGTAAGAGTGAGTGCATCATATAAGCTGTGACTTTGTTTTGTGTGATAATTATGTTTTGCCATCACTATTTCAAAACGAAAAAATTTTGATGTACCGTTCAACATGTTTATGAAGAGTAATGACTTGATAGAATATTCTACATAGTTAAAATTGAAGTGTTTTACCATTTTGAATGAACCTTGAGCTTTTTTTCATAAAAAAAGGAACTGCATCATTTAAACCATAGAGGAAATATATTATCTAGAGTCCCGACCGGTACCCGTCCTACCTGAAAAACCCTCAAAATTTATTCGAGGTGAACTCTCTCAAATTCCGTATCGGTGAATACATGTGAGTGGTGGAAAAAAGGCAAAATGTCAGATTGAATTCTTGTCAAAAACGACAGTTCCACAATTTCGATTTGAAAAACAAAACATTCAATTTGAGATTCTACAAGTAAGTTTTTGTAAATTATTTTGTTTTGTCTAAACATTTAACAGAATTTACTTCTTTTCAGATCAAAAACCTTAACGATTAAGAGCTACAAGTGCATTTAATTAAAAAAACGATAGACCAGGAACCCGAAGAAAACAATGAGACATACTCTACTCGGAGCTCAAGTAGGTACGTTCAAAAAAAAAAAGAATCTCGTAAACAAAAGAATATTTATGTTGCTTTGTTTCAGCTATGGATTGCTCCAATAATATACTTTACTACCAACTCAAGAAGATGTACATAAGAATAAAAATCGACTTTTTTAGCATCTCCTTAGTGTTTTCATTTCGGGGGCTGCCGATTACAAACCATGATACAGAAAGCAATTTCTCTCAAGAAATTTGGAAGGTTTGCTCAAAACAAGGTTGCTAGTCCCCAGGTGAATTTATTTTATATTATATTTCTCTTAATATCAATGTTTTTAACCACAGACTTTCGCCTTTATTTGTAAATAGTTATTCGAAGCCTGTTGAAGTAAAGTATATATTTCTACACTCAATTGCTGCTGTATCATGATCGTTGAGATCTGTCTCAGCGGCTATGGTGGGCGCAGGCGTTGACGATAGAGGTGTCAACGTCTCTGCCAATAGTAAGATTCATGGAATGCAACAACACCACCAGAATCACGAATTCCATTCCGAATTAGCGAACATCCTCAGCTACAGCTATGTCATCGACTTTGTGAAATTCAATTGAATGGTGCAAGGGAAAGCTTTGACATTCAATAGTCGACCGCCCAGTTTTGAAATGACTTAACAGCGGCAGTAGCAACGGCAGAGTATACAGGCAAATCAGGTAAGTTCATTTATTTACTTACGAGTAATCTTAACACGGATATTTTAAATTCTATGGTTCTTTAGGATTTCCAACGTCCTTTGCCCATTCATCAGCTGCCAAGAAGTATGGTACAAGCCGACCAAAAAAAAACGACTCTTGCAGCTGCAACTAAAGCAACATCTTCTGGTTTCATTGAGTGCAACAGCACATGAGGTTCGGTTGTGTAAGTACAAATCGAAACAATTATATCGTGATTAACTTGCTTAATCTTCACCTTCTAGATCTAAATCGATGCTTGTAAGGCCAAATATCTCAAAGAACGGCAGGGACACTGCTGACCGAGTCATCGGCTACTGCGGCCACTTAGGCCGACGCAGACCACGTAGATGATGAAATGAATGTCGACATTGAAGCAACCTGCTGGGAGAACACCTCCTAAATGACGGGAATCAAAAATCATTATTAAGTCTTTTGAGTAATGAAAATCTAATCATTTTCGTATGTATACTATTTTAGAATTTTCTTATATAGACAGAAAAAATAGAAGCCGAATTCCTAAATACACAATGCTTATTGAACCACCAAAAGAACTAACTGGAATCACATAGAAGACCATCGACACGGGAACTGTCCAAATGATGTTTTAATAATTTCCCGCAACCTTCACCTGCCGAAAATTTCCAAAAATAATACAACCGGAAATTGTGCATTTATGACATGGTCCGATTGGGATTTTGGGATTTGTCACAAACGACTTGCCACAATTTTTTAATCAAAGGATCGAATTACCAGCGGGAGTTTTATAATTATAAACTAATCAACTTGCTACAATTTAATTGTGCTTCCATTAACCAGAAGGCTTATAATGGCAAGACTACTTCAAAGTAAGCTTCACATAAACCACAAACTTTGAAAGTACTACCTAATTGATGTGTTTTTTTTTCAGCAACGAAACGAAGCGGTATTGCAACAAATCCTGAAGTGAAGATGATTATAGTCGACGACATGTTTTAAATCTCATCCGTTAATAATCAAGGTTCGCGGCGCAGCTAGTTTTTATATAAATTTGTAATTTTTTTTTTTCAAAATTGTATGTAATTTAGTATAATTTTGTTTTAAATTCAACGCTAATAATGTATTTTCACTTAAAAAACAATAACTGGATGTTAAAATGTAGCTTCTTAGTTTTTGAGTAAATAAAAAACATATTAAATGTACTTTTTTCAAAGAAAAATACTTCTTTCTGGTTTTCCCAAAATTGATCTGCTCAGGTCAATTATTATAGTGGATTATACCTTTTTTATTTTTTGTTTCGTTTTTAGCAAATAATAATAAAAAAACAAATAAGCTGTTTTAAGTAGATTTTATTTTTTTATTCAGACATATGTATGTTTAATTTAACAAAATTAAAAACATTAGTCAGAAACTCGTTCTTTTTTGAGAGGATTAAGATATCCTGACTTCGAACCTCACCTTCAAAATTTTCTATTACATCAGGTTTTTAAAACCGGTAAAGCATGACGTATCTCTTAACTTTAAATTGCAAGATGATTTTGCAAAGTACATATCTTTGCTTTTAGCTCCAGTTCAAATCATTTTGCTATTTCACTTAGTTTTCGTTATTTCTTATTAGTTATGAAAGACTCTTGACTTTACCTGAAGTTTTGAAAAAAACTAGATTGTAATTCTTTTGTGGTTTTAAATACTTCGTTTAATTTTTGATGCTGATTAAGAATCCCAACTCCGATTTTATTTTATTTTATATTTTATTTTTGTATTTTTTTCAACATATTAAGAGAACTTGATGTTATAATCTTAAGACTATAAATTCGTTATAGGAAATAGTAAAAAATTGTAAAGGAAAAAAATATTGAAGGAAGGTATTATAGAAAACAACTATTTCATGAAATTGATAGCATCGAAAAGCCTTTTATATATGTATATAATTGCTTTCAAATTACAAACAAAATAATATCTCAAGAGCGTAAATTGATAGATTAATTCTGGATTCAGGTTTGAATTGAAGATGTTGACGGCATCGAAAGCAATAAATCATGAATGAAGAAAGGTATTTCAATTGAATCCCAGAGACCTACAATTTAAATTAGAAAAAGCAAAAATTTATATAGTTCTTATTTTATTATTAATAAACACATCCTCACCAACTACATCACAGAGTTCGCCAAAAAATTTAAAATGAAGATATTCAAATGTGAATTTCTGCAAAAAAGAACATAGTGAAACAGATCAATTGGCCAATCCTCGGTGGTAGGTACTGTCTTGAAAAACTGTAACTATTGTTCACATCATGAGGAAGGACTTGCATACATTTCAATCTATCGCCTATCCGTAGCTGGCTGAAAGAAGCGCTTTGCATTGCACAGATGGTGACACATGACGCGAATGTGCTACTGCTATCAAACGCTGCAATTGATTCAACTTGTATTTGTTCAAGTTGGCTTGGCTATGAATGACCACCAAGTAAAGAGATTCCTCAACTACATAGCAACTCTCGACTTGTATACCCATCTCGACAAATGAAGCATGTCAGATAGGTTTCATAGCAAGGCTTTCAGTCTTCTGCGACATCGACCCCTTCGCTGTAATCGGCCCTTCTCATTCCTACAGGGTTAAAAATGAGGATATAAGCCATCAGAATTGAGCGATTTGCATTCCAGGAACAAAGTCTTGTTGAGAAGTGTAATTTAAACTAAAAAACAAAACAAAACAATATTCATATAATTTGTGTTTAAAATTAATGTGACGAACAGATTTACCTTGAATTTGTACCTCTTCGCTCCAGAATAAATATGTCGGCGTTGCTGGCTTCCTACTCGGGGGATTTCACTTTTCTTGTTGCATCATTATCCTTGGTTTCTTCTTTATCTGAGGATTAAATTAAATTAATTATATATTTTTATGTCACTAAATTAACATTTCTGTTTTACCTTCATTTGCATTATTGAATATGAATTTTGTTTTGTTTACATTTTCGCAGAATTGTCAAAATACTCACCTCGCTGTTAATATGTCAAAACTCACTTAACTCAAATTGGGCCACGTTCGTATTGCAGTTTTAGGGTGCGCCTATACTTTCAGCACGATTTTTTCTGTTTTTAGCGAAATTTTTTATAAAAACCATAGAATTTGTGTGCCAAAAGCAGTCAAATATTATTTTTAGCACAGTTTTCACTAAAAATAAGTTGCAAAATAAATTTTTCTTAAAATATTGCATTCATTTTTCAATTTTTGAATTCAACGGATCTCTTTTTTGAACGGCTGAGTTCACCTCAAATTGTTTTACCCCTAATTGTGCACACTTCACCAAAAGCCCATTACAACTACATAGAATCTGGATTTTCCCATAAGAAATGCACGGGAGAACTAACACATGCTTATGCTAATGGGCAAAATTCTCTCAATTTAGTTTGTAGGCCGAAAGAGAGCAAACCCATTAAGTCGGGACCAAAAACACTCTATTACCAAGACCGGAATCTCAGACTGACATTTCGGTTTGCCTACAAGCTAAAAAGCACTAAATGTGAGAAGGTGTGCGTGAAATGATGCAAAAAACCAAACACATTCTCACAATTAGTGCTTTGGCCCATCAAAATGCTTCATTATAGTAATCAGTCCCATCTAAATGCTTCATTTTGAATGTTTCATGGCCTCGTTCAAAAACTAAACAATCCTTACCAACAGAATCTGAAGTGCTGACATGGTCTTAAATTGGAAGATTTGTATAGCTTTTTAATTTCCATCCAAATAAATGTTGTAAATGTATTTTAAATAAATAAAATTGACCAAATACATATTATTTAATGATTTATTAGTTTATTACTATTTATTTTGTTTACTTAAATAATTTGCGAACGCAACATGCGCTGCAACCGGTTAAGTATAGTTATTGCAAATGGACAAAAGTGTAACTCAATACTTTGTAAAACAACAAAACAGACAATTTTTCAGGTGTAGTTTGTTTAGAGCATTTTCTTGGCGACGTTAGAAGTTCAGGTGGAAACAATAGGCGGATGCCTCCGTATTTTTTTGTACAGACAATGCTACGAGAAGCATACTTGTGAAGTTCCATTGCCAACTTTAGCTAGTTCAGATTCCTCAATTAGATTAGTATTTTCATCATTTAAGCAGTTCGATAATTACAAGACCAAATTTTAGTTTTGTTTGTTGCAGAAATATTCCTGAAAATTTCTTTTTAAGGGACTATGTTAGAGTTGGAATTTTGTTTGTAGTTAGATTTTGGAATAAAAATTTGAGGGAACCATGTTTTAAAAATAAGTTGCTTTGTGTAAAGCATCTTTAAGGAATAGAAAAAGGCAATATGTTTACACACAATACCAACTAAATGAGTGCAATAAATAGATTTAAGTAACTTTTTTTTATTCCAGTATGGGGAAACCGAACACCCAATAGAAAAAAACCGATATACGCGCCAAAATCCATACTTCTTTACTAAATAATGTTATCTTCTATGTTTACGCATAAAATTACGAATTTTGTAGCGTATGAAAATTTCTAGACATTTTACAATCTGAAAAATTAATTATGCTATGAAATAATTGGCTGCTATTAATGCTAATTTTTTTTTTTTCTAAAAAGTTGATGAAGGTTAGCCGAAGCGGAAATTTCTTTAATGAACATATTTAAAATATTATTGGCTTTCTCAAAAATATTTTTCTACGCTAGTCGCTAACCTCTGCTTTATATCTGAAAACTATTGTTTATGTATATTTTTTTCTATGTTCTGCATTTATAAAATGTAATCTACGGTAGTATTTATTATATTACGAAAAACAAAAACATATACGTAAAACTCATTATTTTTTTTATTATTAGCAGCATTTTTACTAAACATACTTTTCAAACAATAATAAGTAAACTTGAACTTTGGTAACTAAACATTTTTAAGGAATGAATGAAAATTATATTTTGCGTTAAACTGTGGAAATTCACTAAAAAAAACTTCTGTACGTCAACAATAAACATTTATGACGATTACATGTTCTATTGAATTAGTTGTGCATGAATTCAGAACGATTTTAAGACGTTTTCATTTTGTGATATATGTTAAAATTTACATTTTATTTGCTCTGCATTTATTCAACAGGTTTGCTATAATCGTTCTGATTACTTTTTTAAAACATTGGTGTTCCTTTGATGCATAGTTTTTTTTGATAGCAAATACATGTATGCTTCCATCAATCAAGAATGTTATGGATAAGATATTTTTCGATTATAACTCTTTTTTTTAAATATACAAACTATAAATATACTTGGATTAATTAAATTGATACAGATTTTAATTACTTGCAAACAAAATATTTGGGCCGTTCGTTAACGAAAATTTATTAGAATTCAATACAAAAATTGCACTCGCACCCTTAAATTGATGGTTCTTCGAACGCATCTTTGATACAAAAATCCGGGGATTATTATGAAATTTAAAGAATTTCGTAGTGATTACTGTAAATTAGTGAATTAATTATAATAAACTGATGTTGAACATGCTTTTTTCAAGACAAAAAGGTACATTGGTTCACTATCCACAAAATGCCTGCAAAATTAAAGCTTAAAACTGACTTTTTCATCGAAAAAAGTAAAAGGAAAAAATCTGAAAAAAACTTATTAACCCCTCCATTTTGTTTTTGCTATGCAAAGTGCCGCTAGCCCACGGCATCGTTTTTTTTTTGTTTGTGCTCACATCTATTCATGGACTAATTGTCAAAATTACAAATACAACAATGTAAACAAACGGGTTTTGGAGAGTGAAACGTACGAAAGATTCCGGTCTTGGTAATAGAGTGTTTTTGGTCGGGACTCTAGATAATATATTTCCTCTATGATTTAAGCTGAGAGCCAGTTAGGTGCTTATATTAAATGTCAGATGTTTGTAGATCTGGTGTGGAATCGGCTTAATACGTGATTATGATGTTAATTTCAGAGCTCAGTGATCTTTCATCTTGCGAATGGTAATTCTAACCAATTCAATTGGAAAAATTGTCAATTGTAACCCTAGAAAGCTCATTCGTGCTCTCATCTGTAAGAAGCTAGTACATTTTAAAAAGAATTATTCATTATTAGTTTGTTAAGTTTTCAAGGCTATTCGCAGCATTATTGAATTCTTATTTTTTTTTTTTAATTTTCCTTAAATTTAAATATTTTTTGTGGGAGAATTAATTGATGTATAATTTACCAAATTTGGACAGAAATTCTAGGAACTATGATATTATTTAGGATCTTTGGCACGAGTACGATAACTTTGGCGCCAAGATATAATAACGGTTTTTGGTAGAGGGGCTTAATACAAGCATTTTTTACTATGGGAGGGGGGCTCTATCTCCCCCCGTTTAGGCGGTAGGGGCAATTTAAAAAAATCATTATTTAAAATGGAAAAAAATAATTAAAAAATAACGGTGATACTAACAATTAAGTTTTATACATTTTTTTAAAACCAACATTCTGTTTTATTAGCCAGTTTTTAATTCAAGTCAAAACTATGCGTAGTTTTTGAAAAATTTAATTTTAAACTCAAAATTTGAGTAAAAAAAGTTAATAAAAAGGTTTAAAGTGTAATTTTTCAATACTTTAAGATTATCTACCATTGTTTTTATTTCAGAATTTATTGCTCTTATTTGTTTTTGATCAAAAACTGAAAACTAGATGATTTTATGTCTTTTAGTTTTTGAGAAAATTGAAAATAACCACAACTCTTATTTTAATTTAATTCTTTTTTTTTGCTTGAGTGGTCTTATTTTGATAGTAACAATGGTAGGTGCGAGTTTGGGTGTATGCAACAGTAAGGTGTGTGCGAGTTTGGGTGTATGCAACAGTGGGATCTGTAAGGGGGGCATGCTGCCCCCCTGCAACCCCCTGCTTTGGAACACTATAGGATTTGGGGTGGGTGTAAGTTGGTTGCGTGCAAGGTGGGGAGGGGGCAAGGTTCGGTGGGTGCAAGATGGAGTGCATGCAAAGTTTCTTTTGCATTTAAATAAGCTGAATTTAAGACAAATTTATTTACCCTAGGTGTATCTTAATCCATATTCGATTATTACTATCAAAATAAGAATACGTTAATACTTAAGCAAGGAAAAAGTAATTTAATTTCTCAAGAACTAGAATGACATAAAGTCATCTAGTTTTCGGTTTTTGATCAAAAACAAATAAGAGCAATGAATTCTAAAAAAAAAAAACAGTAGATAATTTGAAAGTTTAGAAAAACTACACTTTAAACCTTTTTTTTATTTTTTTTGCATACATTTTTAGTTTAAAACAATTTTTTTCAAAAACTATGCATAGTTTTGACTTGATTTAAAAACAAGCTAATAGACAAAAATGTTGGCTTTAAAAAAAGGTATAATACTTAGTTGTAAGTATTACCGTTATTTTATAATTATTTTTTGTCCATTTAATGTACAATATTTTTTTAAATTGCCCCTACCGCCTAAACGGGAGGAGATAGACCCCCTCCCATAGTAAAAAATGCTTGTTTTTAACTGTTCTATACAAATCCGTCATTAAACTTTGTCGCCAAAGTTATCGTACTCTCCCCGGATCTTTTTATGCAACTGATGCAAATAAGTTCTATCCTCCAAAAATAGATTTATAAGGATTAGTTGCAAAGGAAGAAACAGCAGATAGACACAGGTGGTCGCAAGCTAGCATCAACATGAAACGTTATATATGGAACTAAGCATCCAATCTAAAATAAATTAATTGTGTGGCGCAACAGTCCGTTGAGAACTAGGGCCTAGTGACTTACAACTCTCAATCATTCCTGTGTGCGAGTATTGTTGTCAGGGATGGAGGGGACCTACAGTTTTAAGCCGAATCCGAACGGCTAATTTGAGAAAGCACTTTTCATGAGAAGAATTACTCTTGGAGAATTTGTCAATTCCTCGCAAGAGGCAGTACCCGTGAAAAAAACTTTTAGATGGCATAGGCAGGGATCGAACCCAAGACCTCTGGCATGACAGTCCAACGCACTAACCATCATGCCACGCCCACCATCCAAACTGTTTGAGTAGATTATGTCGAAATCTCTTCAATCAAGGCCGAACGGATATTTAGTCAGAGGGGGTTACACATTTACTACAAAATCGAGTTTTTGTACATAATCGCCTCATAATTATATAACGTCTTGCAAAGGGAGCAAAGAAAAATTTAACTTTTTAATTGAATTAACAGTGAAACTTTTGATTTGTACTTAGGTAACTGTTCTCCAGTAATCCATGGTTTAAATATTTTGAAAAATCCTTACCTATGTGCTAACATACAAAAAGCTACCATGGAACTTTTCATTATTTTGTACATTGAAATCATATGCTTCAACATAAGTTCGTACGGTAAATTTTTGTTACATAGTTCAAAAGTTTTAAAAAAATCAATAAGAAAGTGTATGTTGGAAAACTATCTGATTAGTCAAGAAGTAGGTTAAATTAATAGCTGATACAAATTCAAAAACAATAATGTTCTCAGTGGTCAAAAGCCAATATAGAAACCTTCATGAATGAAATATTTTTGTAGATTATATTATTATTAGTAAAGTTTCAAAGCACATTTTAAGGAGGAACATAAAATATGATATACTTTTGAATTCAAACATAATCATTAATATAATTTTCGCAAAATTTTAAAATAAAGAAATATTTTAATATACGAAATAGCTTTGGTAGGCTTGAAGTGAATCTAAAGATCTTAAAATAAAATTTTAAAACATCTCTTTTTGAAAATTTTACACTGGTATGGAACCTTAAGATTTTAAAAGTTCGATAACGAATCAGTTTTGGAAAAAACACAAAACTTTTAATGTGCGCCAAAAAACTAAAGTTAATCTCAAAGATGAGTTTCAGAAACTATCATGAACTAAAAACTTTTTTCAAAGGCAACTTGAGTTCTTGAGTTATATCATGACCCCCAGAAATGGATCGCCATAATTCATCCTAATAGTTTTTTTTTACTCTGAGCTATCTTCAAATCACGCCTTCAGTTATATGTTCGATTAAGATCTGGTGGCTTGGCCGGCCCATATCCTCTTTGTTGGCCTTTGCGGTATGCTTAAAGTCATTATCTTGTTGGAATGACCACCTAAGGACAATTCCCTCTCAGTATACGGCAACACTACATTTTCGAGAATATTTACAAAACCTACTGAGGTCATAATGTCCTTTATCCAGAATGTTGGTCCACTTCAACCGAGATGTGTAATGGTCTTAACAACTTTGGTGAAAACTCTTTTAATTTTGGTCTGTTTAAAAACTTTCTACCGCACAAATAAATTTTTCTTCTATTTATTGAGATGTTTACATTTAGGTTAAGGTATTTTTTTATTTGCTTTGAACTAATAAACAGGTTTTCTTTATCAGCCCTCGTAATTTGTCGACCAACGGTTTTAATAGTATTTCTTGGTTTTCCTAGGGTTTCTGGGTGGCTGGTAGTGACTATATTGTAGGTATTTCCTTCACCTCGAAGCTTTTTTTATAATTTGTCTAATCTGTCGTTTACGACCCATTTTTACTTGTTCTACCTATACCAATTTAAAAATAGTTAAAATAATTAATATGTACGAATAAACAAATGATAAGCAAACTAATAACTTATACTGCTCTTGATTTAAAACTATAATATTCTAATACAATCTACATATTTTGTTGCAGAGCAAATTTCGAAAACACGGTACAAATTAACTATCTCGCACCGTTTAGGGGGTAGGGGCAGTTTTAGACAAAATTACTTGAATTAAAAACAAAATCCAAAAATTTAGTTAAGTTATTTACATACATATGTCAATAGTTTTTTAAAAATTCGAAGCCAAACTCAAAATTTTGATTAAAAATATGTACATACGAATTAAGCTTAGGCTCATATTTTTCGAAATTGTGAAACCAAATTTAAAATTGGTTTTAAATATTTGATAACCCTATTAATTCTTTATCAAAAACTTGATAGTTTTATGTTGTATAATTTATGAGAAAATTTAAATTTACCGAAACTACTTTTTTATCAAATTTTAATTGTTTTGGTATTTTTATAAGCTTGTTTACATAAATACAGTGCTATCCTCTACCTAAACGGGGCGAGATAGACCCCCCTCCCATGATAAAAAAATGATTGTATTTGACCATATTCTACAAAAATACGTTATTTATTTTTGGCGGTCAATTTATCCTTCTCGTGCCTATTTGTTTCACTTTTTCTTAAATATGTGCAATATTGCCTTTATTATTTTGCCAACTTTGAACTATGGACAGATAATTATAAACCAAGGGGCTAAGGCAGTATATTACAAAAAGATTATTCCTTTTAATCAATTTTAGCCAATTCCCATTATTTATAATACAAAAATTGCTCGTACGCTTGGGCACTTCATAACGTTATCATTTTTATAGGACATGGGCACTAGGTTCAAGTCTTCATTGCGCGATTTTTCTAGTTTTTTACATGTTGCGTGGGCACTTCAAGCTAGAAACTTGGATTGTTATTTTTGACCAATATCATAAAATACTCACTAAATAAAATGCACAAATATTTTTTTTGTTGAAAGAAGCCAAATTAAGAAAAAAAAGAGGCTGGGATGCGACCCACACTGATAACTTCCCATCCCGTCTGTCGACTTGTCTTGCTTTAAAGTTTGTCTATATGTATCAATTTTTACCAAATTTGCGTACTATTTTTTGTAGATTTTATTTTTTTATGAAAAAACGGACTGTAAAAAAAATTACTGAATATCGAAAACAATATTTTCTGTGAAATAAAATAAGTTTGAAGCCAATATTTTTAATTTTTGAAAAGCTATTTGAGTCGAAAGTAAATTTTTACCAAGTTTTAGTATTGTTTTTTTAAGGTTTTTATTTTTTGTAAAAAAACTGTCAAATCGATTTTTCTCAAAATTTTATCGCATGTTGAAAACAATATTTCTTATAAGTAAAATTAGTAAGAAGCCATTATTTCAAATTTTTGAAAAGATATTTGAGTCGAAAATTAATTTTTATTAACTTTTGTTAAGTTATTTTTCGGTTTTTAATTTTTTGTTAAAAAACTGTCAATTCGATTTTTTCAAAATTTTACTCAATGTTGACAACAATATTTTTTGAAAGACTAAAGTAGTTTAAAGCATATATCTCAAAGTTTTGAAAAGATATTTGAGTCGAAAATCAATTTTTACCACCTTTTATACATTTTTTTTAGGTTTTTATTTTTTGTAAAAAAAAAACTGTCAATTCGATTTTTCTCAAAATTTTTCCTAATGTTGAAAACAATATTTCTATAAGTTAAAATTAGTTAGAAGCCTTTATCTCAAATTTTTGAAAAGATATTTGAGTCGAAAATCAATTTTTACTAACTTTTGTTAAATTTTTTTTTCGGTTTTTAATTTTTTGTAAAAAAACTTTCAATTCAATTTTTTTCAAAATTTTTCCGAAGGTTGACAACAATATTTTTTGAAAAATAAAAGTAGTTTAAAGACAATGTCTCAAAGTTTTTATTTTCGGTTTTTAATTTTTTGTAAAAAAACTGTCAATTCAATTTTTTTCAAAATTTTTCCGAAGGTTGACAACAATATTTTTTGAAAAATAAGAGTAGTTTAAAGCCAATGTCTCAAAGTTTTGAAAAGATATCGTGTAATAGCAGACATTGAGTTTTTTAAGCAAAAACACTCTAGTAAAGATATAAATCCTCGGTAGCCATATTGGTTTGCCTACAAGCTAAACCGGAAACTGGCCTCATAAAGTATTTCTTAGTGTGCGTGTAATTTCTCCTCTAATTTATGAATTTTCCCCTAAAAACTCAGTAAATGTGTCTATGTATGCGTGAAAACACGTCAATTTTACTCGTTGAATTGTTCCACATTACAAATACAACAATGTAAACAAATGGGTTTTGAAGGGTGATACGTACGAAGGATTTATATCTTCATTAGAGTGTTTTTGGTTTTAAGCATTAAATTCTTTACGGTTCATAATTCTCCAATGGACAATGCTGTCGAGATCAGAATTTAATAAGCTTAACATACGCTTCTGTTGAAGTTCCACATCCGAAGGACAAGGATGTGAATCTAGAAGATTTGTTCCACTGTTCGGTTCGAAAAACCATCAAATCACCGGTGGACCTATTGCTAGGAAAGCCATACTGCCGGTCATTAAGAAGCTTTCGTTTATTTAACTTCAAATTTGGAATTTATGGTTTTAAGCCGATTCGAGTTAGGCATTTTTTTTCTATTTTTTTAAGACTAAAAATAAAAGTAGTTCCCATACAAATTTTTTGGTCAAAAATCGAAAATATAAATTTTCTCAAACACGAGCTGATAGATTTTTTTTAAATTTTATCTAATTTTTAACTTCATAGGAAGTTATTGTAATGGGTCCGATTTGTCAAATTGAAAGTTTTGACGTTTCTCGACGTTTCAAGGTCCCTAGAGTCGAAATAAAAGATTTTTAGAAAGATATCTGTGCGTGCGTGTGTAGGTACGTACGTTCGTACGTCTGTACGTCCGTACGTTCGCGACGTTTTTTTCGTCGTCCACAGCTCAAGAACCAGTAGAGATATCGACTTCAAATAAATTTTGTTATACAGATATTAAGGCAGAAAGATGCAGAAAGGGCTCTCAAGAAAATTGCGTGGGTGGTTTTTTTACTATAGCAGTTTAAAAAAAAGGTGAACATTTTGGTTAACCCTAAATATCTCATGAACTAATAACGCTAGAGACTTGGATTAAATTTTATATTATATATAGTAACGTGATACCAAACAAGTATATTTTTGGAAAAAATTCCAATTAACGGTTTTTTTTCTAAATCAAAAAAACTGAAAAAAAATTTGTCACCTCGAAAATTTTACGACTTAAATATGATTTCATCTCCAAAATAATTTTGTGCAACGAAGAATAATGTTTTTGACATCTGATAAAATTTTGAGAAAAATCTAATTGACAGTTTTTTTATAAAAAATAAAAACCCAAAAAAACATTACGCAATGTTGGTAAAAATTGAATTTCGACTCAAGTAACTTTTTAAAAACTTGAGATTAAGGCTTAAAACTTATTTCATCTTATAAGAAATATTGTTTTCAACATTCTGAAAAATGTTGAGAAAAATCGAATTGACAGTTTTTTTTTTACAAAAAATAAAAACCTAAAAAAATGTATAAAAGGTGGTAAAAATTGATTTTGGACTCAAATATCTTTTCAAAACTTTGAGACATTGGCTTTAAACTACTTTTATTTTTCAAAAAATATTATTGTCAACCTTCGGAAAAATTTTGAAAAAAATTGAATTGACAGTTTTTTTACAAAAAATTAAAAACCGAAAAAAAAATTTAACAAAAGTTAGTAAAAATTGATTTTCGATTCAAATATCTTTTCAAAAATTTGAGATAAAGGCTTCTAACTAATTTTAACTTATAGAAATATTGTTTTCAACATTAGGAAAAATTTTGAGAACAATCGAATTGACAGTTTTTTTTTACAAAAAATAAAAACCTGTCAATTCGATTTTTCTCAAAATTTTTCCTATTATTGAAAACAATATTTCTATAAGTTAAAATTAGTTAGAAGCCTTTATCTCAAATTTTTGAAAAGATATTTGAGTCGAAAATCAATTTTTACTAACTTTTGTTAAATTTTTTTTTCGGTTTTTAATTTTTTGTAAAAAAACTGTCAATTCCATTTTTTTCAAAATTTTTCCGAAGGTTGACAACAATATTTTTTGAAAAATAAAAGTAGTTTAAAGCCAATGTCTCAAAGTTTTGAAAAGATATTTGAGTCCAAAATCAATTTTTACCACCTTTTATACATTTTTTTAGGTTTTTATTTTTTGTAAAAAAAACTGTCAATTCGATTTTTCTCAACATTTTTCAGAATGTTGAAAACAATATTTCTTATAAGATGAAATAAGTTTTAAGCCTTAATCTCAAGTTTTTAAAAAGTTACTTGAGTCGAAATTCAATTTTTACCAACATTGAGTAATGTTTTTTTGGGTTTTTATTTTTTATAAAAAAACTGTCAATTAGATTTTTCTCAAAATTTTATCAGATGTCAAAAACAATATTCTTCGTTGCACAAAATTATTTTGGAGATGAAATCATATTTAAGTCGTAAAATTTTCGAGGTGACAAATTTTTTTTCAGTTTTTTTGATTTAGAAAAAAAAAACGTTAATTGGAATTTTTTCCAAAAATATACTTGTTTGGTATCACGTTACTATATATAATATAAAATTTAATTCAAGTCTCTAGCGTTATTAGTTCATGAGATATTTAGGGTTAACCAAAATGTTCACCTTTTTTTAAACTGCTATAGTAAAAAAACCACCCACGCAATTTTCTTGAGAGCCCTTTCTGCATCTTTCTGCCTTAATATCTGTATAACAAAATTTATTTGAAGTCGATATCTCTACTGGTTCTTGAGCTGTGGACGACGAAAAAAACGTCGCGAACGTACGGACGTACGGACGTACAAACGTACGTACACACGCACGCACAGATATCTTTCTAAAAATCTTTTATTTCGAATCTAGGGACCTTGAAACGTCGAGAAACGTCAAAATTTTCAATTTGACAAATCGGACCCATTACAATAACTTCCTATGAAGTTAAAAATTAGATAAAATTAAAAAAAAATCTATCAGCTCGTGTTTGAGAAAATTTATATTTTCGATTTTTGACCAAAAAATTTGTATGGGAACTACTTTTATTTTTAGTCTTAAAAAAATAGAAAAAAAATGCCTAACTCGAATCGGCTTAAAACCATAAATTCCAAATTTGAAGTTAAATAAACGAAAGCTTCTTAATGACCGGCAGTATGGCTTTCCTAGCAATAGGTCCACCGGTGATTTGATGGTTTTTCGAACCGAACAGTGGAACAAATCTTCTAGATTCACATCCTTGTCCTTCGGATGTGGAACTTCAACAGAAGCGTATGTTAAGCTTATTAAATTCTGATCTCGACAGCATTGTCCATTGGAGAATTATGAACCGTAAAGAATTTAATGCTTAAAACCAAAAACACTCTAATGAAGATATAAATCCTTCGTACGTATCACCTTTCAAAACCCATTTGTTTACATTGTTGTATTTGTAATGTGGAACAATTCAACGAGTAAAATTGACGTGTTTTCACGCATACATAGACACATTTACTGAGTTTTTAGGGGAAATTTCATAAATTAGAGGAGAAATTACACGCACACTAAGAAATACTTTATGAGGCCAGTTTCCGGTTTAGCTTGTAGGCAAACCAATATGGCTACCGAGGATTTATATCTTTACTAGAGTGTTTTTGCTTAAAAAACTCAATGTCTGCTATTACACGATGCCTCACGACTCACATGAGTGCGAAAAGGAAAGCAGATGTGAGAAAATGAGATGCAAAAAAAAATTCCGGTGAATCTCGGGCAAATTTTTAGTAGACTCACTTTGACGTTTCTTTTTTCTCATATTCGTTTTATGCTGTTCTTTTTCATTCGATTTTCTTGTTGCTTCGAATTGTTTGAAAACCAGAAAAGTGTGTAAATTAAAGCCAACGAGAAGGAACATTCAGAACAAAACAAACAATAATTGTCAACTTTGAGGCATGGGGCACGAGTCAACGTGTAATAGCGCTTGCCTCACCGAATACAAATTTATAAGGAAAGTCAAAAGTGAGTCGTGAGTTGTGAGCAAAAATACTCCATTTACCAAGATCGGAATCTTTCGTACGTTTCACTCTCCAAAACCCGTTTGTTTACATTGTTGTATTTGTAATTTTGACAATTAGTCCATGAATAGATGTGAGCACAAACCAGTCAACGTGTAATAGGGGACAATGCTGTCTCCTGTCATTAAAGCGGCACCCACAACAATGTTTATATCCATGAGTGGCACTTACATCTAGGAAACTGATCAACTTCCTGTACGCAGTATATATGTATATCATAGATCACCTCTTATGGAATGATCACATATTCGACATTGTCCAAAATGCTTCTAATTTACAAAGCCTTCACTCTTCCAAATCTTTAATGTAAATCGCATATCTGGACTGATACCCCTAAAAACAAGTTTAAATCTTTTGGATATAATCCAAAAAAGGGCATTAAAAATGGTAGGCGATATAACTTTAGCCATAACATTTACATACATCACTGAAACACCACGGAAATGTTTCATACCTTTTGTTGTTTTACCGATATTTTTACAAACATTGTTCTGTCAAATTAGCCAGTTGCATTCCACCCCTTAAACAATACAGCTGTAATACTCGTACTTCCAGGAATGCTCATCAGTTTACCCTTGAGCTCAATTTCAGATGTACTATCAGGTATAGAGATTTTTTTTTTACCGCACATCGAGAATGTGGAATGCTTTAGCCAACTCTGTTTTTTCCTTCCATTTTGATATTCAGACCTTTAAGACCAATGTGCAGCGGTATCTCCTCTTATATCCTTCCCTAGTTTTCTAACGCTCGTACTGTGTTAGAATAAAAACATATAATGGGTGTTAATAACCTCTTGAGTGTCTGTAAATTATAAACAAACAAACAAAAATTGACCCAAGGGTTTTGGCTGTAGGGGCTAGGACAGACAAACAGGAATAAAAACGGACGGAATCGGGGGACCCACTTTTTCGACTTCTTTGATTAAATCTCTAGTTCAACATTTTTTTTACGAATACAAAACTTGCCATATAATTGCGAGTTAAAACAGAACCACCGGACTTAACACTAGAACTCCTTCTATTCAAATGACAAAGTACTAGGCAGTTATATGTAACACTTTTGTTTGTTTGTGTTTGTTTTTTATGGACTTAGCTTTGCAGAAAGCTAAGGTTGAAACTGCTGTTGAATTGTTCTCCGAATTTTATAGGCATCCTTTTTACATAAAATCTGTTCCTATTTTTCATTGTAGAGTTTGTTTTTATTTTTTGAACTGAATAAAAGAATATTTTTGTTTTGATTTATTATAAACCCACTAAAATACAAAGTACACACCCTAAAAAGGAAACGTACAAAAAATTAACACTCATTCAAATAATACCTACAACAATTATGTATATGTATATTGTCGAATGTCAAAAACAAACTCACAACACAAGTAAAATTTGAGTGGAAATGAACGTCATAATCACGGCACAGGTAGATAGATACACATCCCAAGGATTGCGGAAGTTGTCAATTGTGTTGTGTGAGATTCTAATATACAAATGGGCAATGGCTACACCTAAGAAGGTCCCATAGATTCCTTCCACGCATCAACATAGCCAAGCTGTTGTTTTCATCGTTTAGCTAGAGGTTTGCAAAACCAAACAAACAATTTACTCTGCATTTCTTACTGCCCCCGCCGGCGGCTGGCCTCCGCAAACTGGAATTAAAACTGGAAATCTTCGACGCGTCGTCGATGGGACATGGAATGGAATGCGTCGAATTTCTCTCAATTCATTCTCTCTCTCCCTGCGTAGGTAATAGAATTGGTATATTCATTCACATCACCACAATTCACAAAGTTGCCGGCATGCACTGGCCATGGCCACTAGCTGATAGATTTAGAGAAGAGATTCATTCGAAAAGTAATCACTGTTGAAGGCAGTTCGGGTGGCGGAATTTTTTAAAGTCAGGAGTGAAAAAAGATTCATTTTCATACATACCAACATCTGTATCTCACTCCTTAAAATAACCAGACGGTTTTTAAATTAACATAGGTACAACCTCACTGTGAAGAAATCCATTGCAAAGAAAAATAAACGGCTTTACAAATGTCCCAATCCCACATAAATGTATCTTAGTGTTAAATTTAAATAAAAAGAAATGTGCACTTTTCTGTATGCAGTATAGGCACTTTAGCTACCTACTATAAATAATGCCGGTAAAAATAAAACGAAAAATAAAAAGCTTCCATTGTAGTGAATGAGTAAGCGCTGTGTAGTTGTTCATATCGATTTTTGTGTGGCAGAGTTTGAGTCTACAACAAAACGGCAACGAGTCTTTCCAAACGAAAACCATAGTCAAAGTCAGTGCTCTACCTCTAACACTAGCAGGCAACAACGACCTTTTATAAGGGGTGACAGTGTGCCAGTCGAAGTCGATTCGACGAAACTTTTAAGTCAAAACTTTTATAAGGAAGAACATCCCATCTCTCCAAAAACAAAAAAAGAAGGAAACAAAAGGTGGTTCATTGTATCTGTGTGGCATTCGTGCTATCTACCGCCAAAGATTGGTTAGTCAACACTGTAGATAGGTATTGTTCGTCTATTTGAAGAAAGGGTAGCGAAGAGGCATCAGCAAATACACCCTGTCGATGTACACACATATGTGTGTTTTATTGTCCTTCCCACCACATCCACTTCCCACCTTTGAGATAGTTACAGGGTGTTAAAGTAATTTCTCTGTATCTAGAGTGTTGGGTGGTTTTCTTTTTTTTAATAAGAAGAGGAAGACGTCAAATCAAATGGTGTGTCTGACCTTAAGACGGTTATCTATGTGAATTTGGAGAAAAATTTCAACGTACCAAAATACATAGGTAGATACCTACATAAGAGAGTTTTATTTTTCAGGTTCAATTTGTCATAATAATAATGCATCAGTGCGAGCCAGAATCCCAATTAAACTTTAAATCATGAAGAATATAGTTGACTTGGATGTTATAAAAATAAAGAAAATTCTTTAAAATTCCCAAACAAATTTGTTTTGTCTGGATGATCCTGATGTTTGTGTCTTTGCTTCAGTTAAGTGTTATAAATATTGTGTTTTGGTATAAAATCATACTTCGATTTTCGATAGTTCGTGGAATATAAATATGTATGTGCATATGTACATAAATATTACTGTCGATTTATTGTGATGTGAAAATATTCATACAATTGAATATACATATACCTACCCATATAATACACATATATGTATAAAAGTAGATATTAAATATCAAATGTATAACGCTAATACATTTCCGGTTACAGGTTGAACTATTCAAAATTGATGTGCTAAATTAATTATTCATATACCCACAAATGGTGATAAAATAAAAATCATTTAATTTAAATGTTGAACCTATATTTATGGTGATAAATATTCTAATATTTGGATAAATGCAGTAATTAAGAACATTATTGTATTAATTTATTGATGGTAAGTGCGCACTTTTTAATTCATTGAATGCAAATAAAATCCAATAATATGTGAATAACAATATAACAATAAACACATTAAATAGTTTGTTATACAATAAATGCCAGTACTTGAAGCTCTTTTAATTAAATTTTAATACATAATTAACGTATAGAGCGGTCGATAACAATCAAGGGCAACATAATACATATATACGAGTATGTACATATGTAGATTATACACTTAGATACTGCTCAGATAATGGTTTTGATTAAATAATGTTAGTAAAGGGTAAAACTATAGGTACTGAAATAAATATAAAACTTAAAATGAACAGTAGCGAATTAATTAATCTTACCCCAAGAATGTTTGTATGTAAAATTGTTTAAATCTAGATGCATACATATAGTAAACCTAGTTCAAATATACAAAAATATGGATTAATGAATCACTTACAATAAATTGTCTGTTTATATACATAGGTATTTATAATAAATGGTTCATTATATTTTATATATTTCAATAACTTTATGCAGGAATAACAATGCATAGGAAAATAGACTTTTCTTTTTTCTTTTTTTCCTTTCCAAAACTGCAAATTTTGTATTATCAGTTTCTTTTTAAGACTAAAAACAACAGTAGCAACCATTCAAATTTTTTGGTCAAAAATCGAAAATTCAAATTGAGAAAATTTGAATATGGTAAAAGTTTACATCGAATCAAAACATCAAATTTCAAAAAGAATTTCAATTTTTATTCATCAACTTAAAACAAAAATTCTCCAAAAACTTAAATAAAGATACAGTAAAAAAATAGCACCATTGGTTCATCATACAACTTTAAACTTAAAATGTCCAAACAAATTTTATATGATTTTATTATTTAGGGGTACACTGAACCAAAAAGGTACGTAAATATAATAAAAAAGTTCGTTGAGACAATGAATAAAATGATTGAGTTTGTCCAATAAACATATTAATTGTGTCAGTGAACTATCGTTTATTATTCTCCATTTCCGGGTCAAAATTTTACAAACAATTTAAAATTTTCATTTATAACCACAATAAACTGAGTTTATTGATTTTAATAAATCCATTAATAAACATAAACAACCGTTCATTATTTCCGTTTATAGTATTAATAAACCCGTTTATAGCCTTAATGAATGGAGTTTATTAATTTTAATAAATGCGTTCATTAATATAAAAAACCGTTTATTATTTCCGTTTATAATATTAATAAACCTGTTTATAATCCCAATGAACAGAATTTATTAATTTTAATAAATGCGTTCATAAATATAAACAAATGTTTATTATTTCCGCTTATACCTCTGGTGGGGGGAAGCCTCTGTTAATATCCAACTTACTTACCACTGATCCTTGCTTAGCGGCGATCGAAGTCCAACTGGTTTCTGCGGTCTGGTTCACTCTTTTCAACTTCCTTACTTCTATTTCTTTTGCTTCTACTTCTCTTTTTCTGCTTCTACTACTTTTTTGTTGGTCTTGTTCGGTTCTACTAGGCAACCTTTTGGTAACAACATAGTGTGAATTATATCCTTGCGAATGACAAAATAACCTTTGCAAATTAATGTCACCGAGTTCTGGCCAAGTTGAGCTGAGTGTGAACACAATGCTCGGTGCAGTGACAGAATGCATGTAATTTGTTCGTGTTTTCGTTGTAGATTTGTAATGCGTCATAACAGTACTTATTTATTTATAAAAGTAATTAGCCAAAATTATTACCTTTATAGAATTAATAACAATTATAAAAGATAGATATATTAAGCTCTAGGACTTTTACTCTTATAGAACGAGTTATAAATATAACTAAAACTCATCACTTTCACTGATCATTTTACTTATTTTGACTGCGGCGTTACTGCGATTCACAAGAATTCGTATGAAATGATATGAAGTTTAGCGATATACCTCATACAATTTCATACAAATAATGCTTTTCCGTGTCATGAAGTTTAGTTCCGCTGAATTTGAGTGCAGTGTTATCTTTATGATTTAAATTTTTTTTTGTCAAGGAATCAATTTTATTTTTGCCCAATCTTCCGCATACATTTTTTTATATGTATGTAGGATGGAGGTTGGGATATAATATATATACATAGCCACAATAAATGGTTCACTATTTTCCAATTACCAAAGTGTATTGTGTCAGTGAATAAGGTTATAAAAAATAATAAACTGCTTGTAAATTTTCCAATTCGTCTCTTAATAATGTTGTTCATTGCAACAATAAACGGTTTATTATTTTTCAATTGCCAAATTTGTATGTGTCAGTGAATAAGGTTATACAAAATAATAAACTTATTGTAAATTTGAGAATTGGTTGTGATATTGGATGAAGGTTGGGATATAATCTTTAACAATCCCTTTTCAAACATCTTGTTTATTGTCGCAATAAACGATTAATCATTTTTAATAACTAAAATGTTTGCGGCAATTAATAGAGTTATTAATTTTAATAAACGGTGATAGAGTGCTTTATTTTTTATTTAATAAACGGCCGTTAATTGTATTAACAAACGATTATGAAACGCTGAAATTTTTTTTAATAAACCGTTCACTCTGACAAGAAAAAGTTTGTTGTGACAATAAATAAGCAGTTAATAAACGCCGTTTTTTATATTAATGCACGTTTGTTTTTTCAGTGTAGTCCATCAAAATTAGTATACTTCGTTGCATAGCTTTTGTTGGCTATTAATGCCTCATAACATCTGGTCATTGAATTTACCGAATTTTGGCACCTTCGACCGGAATATTCTCTCAAGAATCGTTCACCGCAACCCAGAATGCTTCGTTGCTAGTCGATTAAGTTTCAGACACCGCCTTTTTTTCTACATCAGTCCTTAGATTTTCAATGGGTTTGAGATCAGGCGATTGCGCTGGTCACTCCATCAAATTTATTGAATGACCTTTAAACCATTTGGTAGCTTTCTTGCTGGTGTGTTTGTGGTCATTGTCCTCTAAAAGACCAATACAAATTTTACTTTCATCTGTCCATAGAACGTTGCACCATTTCTCTGCTTCCCAATTCAAATGGTACCTTGCAAATATTAAACGCTTTTTAGTATGTTTTGGAGTTCAAAGCGGGACCAATAATGCCTTAGACTTCAATTAAATTTTATTTTACCCTTTATGACGTCGCACACAATTTCGTATGACTATAAAATATAAGACCAGAAAAGTTTTTTAAAATAAAAAATTTGAAACAAATTTGTGAGTTTGAATATTCTATGAACATACAATTAAAGTACAGAACAATTTTATATGACGAAAAATGACGTTTTGAATATATGTATGACAAAATTTTTATAAAAGTCTAACAGAAACTAATAAGATTCGGTAAACATGTATTTTAGGCCGAAATGTCTAGAACACTTAACTAATATTTTCAGAAACTCTATTGAATGAAACAAAATTTGAAGGTCGTTTTTGATATTTTTATAGCATCCGCTGGGCCCATTTTAAAAATAATTCTGATATTTATACAATTTATTTAAAAATAATTAATACGCTTCGTTTTGGATTCAATCTTATTTGACATATGTACATACATATTTTTGTTTTAATTGACTTTCCATAGGAAGTTATTTTAATAGGTTTGATTTGACAAATCTAAATAAAATATTTTTAGAGAGATGCCTGTGCGTGCGTGAGTGAACATTTTGGATAACCCAAAATATCTCACGGGCCAATAACGCCAGCGACATGAACTAAATTTTATATTATATATTGTCACGTGATACCAAACTAGTATAAGAAATTGAAATTGAAAAAAGAAATTCAATTAACGTTTTTTTATAAATCAACAAAAAAAAAACTGAAAAAATATAATTGTTACCTCAAATATTTTACAAACAAAAATGATTTTACCTCCACAATAATGTTATGCAACGAAGAATAACGTTTTTGACACCTGGTGTCATTTTGAGAAGATTTGAATTGATAATTTTGTTTTACAAATAAATAAAAACCTAAAAAAAACATGACTAAAACTTGGTAAAAATGTATTTTCCACGCAAATATCTTTTCAAAAATAAAAAAACTGGCTTCAAACTAATTTCATCTTATAGAAAATATTGTTTTCAACATTCAGTATAATTTGTATTAAAATACAATGTCAGTTTTTTCATAAAAACTGATAAGAAATGATTTTTGATGGTATCCGGAGGCCAAAAAAAGGTATTGACTTCAAATTATTTATCTAACACAAATTATTGTTATGAATGTTTTGTTAAAGTTTTAAGCAAGACAAATCGACAGATGGGATTGGAAGTTATTAGTGTGGGTCGCATCTCAGCATCTTTTTTATTTTTCGAAACAACTTTTCTTAATATGAATTTTCACCGTAAATTTAAAAATATGTGACATAATCTTATCCAAAAATAAAGTCGTTTCAAGAAATAAAAACAGTGCTTAATCGATTTCCAATATCATAGACCCCAAAATGTTAGGGTCTTATAACTTGAAATTGTATCTCAAATTTAGATACAATTTTTCAATAAACAAATAGATACTATAACTTAAAAAAACCTACCTGTAAGCTTTTTGAAATTTTGGACACTTCCAAAATGTATGATCAATGTCATCATCCAGAAGTGAATTTAATAACATGTTTTCCTTTCAAAAAATCTCGATTTATTTAAAATAATATAATACTGGTCACATTATTAGAAGGGGAGGAAATCATTACAACTAAAACTGGCTTCTAAGGTTTGGGCTTAAACAATTGTACACTACACATAGGCATACTCATATACATAAAGGAAATGAATAAATTCGCTGAATCCTAAAACATAGTAAACTTCTATTCAATTTAAATGCCAAAAACACATTACTTCTTGAAACACAATAGAAACAAAAAGCAAACTTTTTTAAATTACATTTTTCGAAGTTATCCTTTTTTCTATTTTCGTAAAAAAAAACAACTTCAAGCTTGTACATTAGACTGATTAAAAAAACTTAACTTTAAATGCATCACGCTTTTTAATTAGAACTTGGTTAAATACTACTCCTGTCAAAATTGTAGCCTTCCGGTTACAGAATTGATATTTAGTAGTCGTCCATGGTAATTATCTATTCCATACTAATTGTATGGATGATTTGGACTTTCTTTGTTTATGACCCAAGAAAGGAATTTGAATGGCATTTTAAAAGTGTCGAAGTTTTGTTTAATTGGAGCACTCCTTCCAAAGTTATTAAAGGTTTAATTGAAATAGATCACTTTTTTGAAATTATCAGCTGTAATACGAGTATTACAACTACAAAACTAGTTCCAATGAAAATCGAAGACAATTTAATGTTTTTGAATCAGTCTAATGTGCCTTATATACAATACATAATACATACATATATAGCAACAGTATTCACCAAGAGGGACACGAACGAAGAAAGCAAATTCTAGTCAGTTTCGCAAATTAAACATCTTGTTCAATGAATGTAACTTTGTTTAATTACTTTCCCGAATCTTTTTATTTTGACCATTTGCTCTTGGGATTGGTGTTATTGTTTTGTTTGTTTTCTTTTTTTAAAGTTATTTCTGTTGAGTTATTTCAAATAATTTAATTACAGTTTGCATTTTTCTAGGACTTTCTTAAGAATGGACCCTCAAATTTTTGCTAACCATTTTAAAATAAAGCACTTAAGATTATCATATAAATACGTACGATAATGCCTTAAGAGTATGTATACAAGTTTTTAGGGAGAACTACGATCTGAAATAAGGGTGATTATACAAAAGTTGGGTGACTCGATGTCATCAACCAATATATACAAAGTCTGATTATAGTTTATTGAGATTGCAATTTATTTTAAAACAATGGAAAGACCTTTATTTAGTCACCCAATTTCAGTTCTTCATTTTGAATACAAGTTATGTATTAAAAAAACACAATTAGTTCTTAAAACGTCAGTCCTCTGGCATGTCACAACCCTGAAAACCAACCATTAAGTGACTGTCTATTAAACATTATCATTGATTTGAGAAAACTTATTAAATTAATACAATCTGCGATGTATATAGTTTAATATATACTACAACTCTCATAATGCAGTGTTCTCCACTTTATTTAAAAAAATAAGAAATTTTGTGTTCAGTTTTATTCGTCAGTTTCTTGTGTGTTATTTAAATTTAAAATTCGTGCGAAATATCGCCGACTCAACGTGAAATCCCACTTTGAATTTTAATGTTGGTAATAAAGTTAGTTGCGGGTCGCACATATTGACGGCCACCATAACTGTACCAGAGTTTGGGTTATTTTTGTTATCTATACACGTGCTTAGCCAGTCAACACGTCAGTTTTATGGTGAGTCGTTATTTTTTTTGTTAATCTAATGTTTATTTTTATTTATTTGTATTAGACTTTGATTTGTTAAAATGTAGTTTGTTGATATTTGAAATTACAAAAAAAAACATTAGTCCAGATTATAATCTCAAATTTCGTCTTTTTCGTCAGTAGTGTGGCGTCAGTTCTGTGTCAGGTAAATTGTTATTGTTCTTCATTTCTTGATCATTAGTACTTTTAAGATGAATATTGTTAGATTTTGTTTGTTGATTACTTTGAAATATTTAGTAAAACTATGTGAAAGTAGTAAAAGATAAGTGAATAACGTTACGTTAAATGTCAAAAGTCTGTTTTGAAAACTGATGTAGTATTTTCTCCTAGTATTACATATTAATAATTATTTTTAATTGTTACTAAGTGATTTTTTTAGTGATCATTATTAAATCCTAAGAGATTTTTACTAATTTGTATTAAATTTCATTATAATACTTTCAAAACTGTGTTTACTCGTCAGTCCTCTGGCAGTCAAGTCTGAAATTTTTAAATATCTTACAATGTACTCAAAAAAGTGACTGGCCTGATTGGGAACAATATAGTAATTAGATTAGCTATCATATACACCCGAATTTATAGAAGTTTGATTTAAAAACTATCGTAAACAAAATATCTGCAAAAGTTACCCAACTTTTGTATAATCACCCATAAGTTTTAAGAATATTCTACTTAAGGCGCTACAATCCTGTGTGTACTAGGGTTTCACCCAACAAACTTTTCCATCTAGCTAGATCCCTAGCTACACAGTGATAAGAAACTATCAGGTTGTTGACGATGGGCTTAAGACCTTCAAATACTACGGCAAAGAAGACTTCGTATAAGTGATGTTAAGTAGATTGATTCCTCTATAGTTCGTGCCGTTTCTAGAGTCTCCTTTTTTCAGTATTGGGCAAATAAAACTGAGGTTCCATTCATGGGACATGCTTTCTTCTAACCATATCTTACAGATAAGTTGGTGCATGCTCCTAACTAAATTATCTGCCACTGCTTTGAAGAGTTCGGCATTCAAGCAATCTACTCCAGCCAGCGGCTTTCTTAGACTTCAGCTTTGATTTGGCCATCTTTACTTTGCAGCAATGTTGCCGCTGGTTTTGGATACATTGTGTTGACGGCAGAGAACTTCGGAAGAGGTTACTTGTGACTTGGTCGGAGACGAATTTGGCGATCTTTTGCGATTGTAGCCGTTCAGCGTTGTATCTTCTTCTAGCATCTCCCAGTTTTGCTTTGGGTCTGGAAACCCGAACTGCTACCCTGGCTAATTTAAGCACATTCCTTCCATTTTATTTTGATATTAAATAAGCAAAGTCGCTGAAAAGATATAATTTTCTATCATCTTATATGGAAAAAGGTTCATTTTTCAAAATGGTAGTAAATGTCAGTTGTACTTTTGACATTTTTGAAGATGTAAGAAACTTAAAGGTTTTTTGGGGTAGAATTCATTGGTGTTGAGAACTTTAATAACCCGATTTGCCTGACTGATAAGTTGAACTTATTCAGAATAATTGTTTTTCATTGAATCACATTTAAATACGCGATTATATTAGCAGATCTGAAAATTTACACATTTATGAAATAAATAAATACTGATTGGATTAATTACTTATCCTAACATTAAATACAAATAACATTAGTTTCGGTTAATCCTTAATGGATAAACCTTATCTTATTATCACCATTTTTCGTTGGAGGGATCGCCGTTTTAGGAATTACATCATAAAGCTCTTTTGATATATTTTTATTGTGTATGTATAGAATAACCCCCTACAATCGAAATAGGAAAATAAAAATATAACCCTAATTTTTACAGAGTTTTTTGGTGTTCAGAGGAATACGTACCTACAATACACATAAACCTTTCTTCTTATTCTTTGCATCGAATGGGAAAGGCTATTACTTTACGTATGATACAAAAAAGTAATGAATACTGTAGTATCTTGAACCAGGATATAATGAGCCTCATTTCTATTTAATTCTTTAGCAAAAGCAAAAAGAATTAATTTTTCCCAGTAAGGTGGAACATTCGCAGTTTCTTGTTTGTTAATTATATGTAGATAATTATATTAGCGTAGTATTTTCCTTTAATTTAAAAAAGGGTACAGTTTTGGAGGGGAGGTTAAAGTGGGATAAAAGGTGACTTCTTAAGGGTCGACTACTGTTAGACTTCTTTAAGACACTTCTTATTTATATTTGAAGAAATATGTTTTTATTTCTAAACTATTGAAATATACACTTTCTTTACAGTTAAGAATCATACTTTTTAACTAAGTTTTTGGGCTTTCATTTCGCCAGTTTATACTTCTAATTAACAGAATAGAAAATGAAATATTAACAGAATTCACTACTTATTCTCACCAAGCAATAAAATTAGATTTGCGTTTCTTTTCGTCCTTTTAGAATTGTGCAATATTGAGATAAAGGTAAGGTTAAAGTGGCTGTCCGTGATGGAGTAGGACACACTTAGGCCAGTTTAATAGCTCATCGTGATACCACATTAATCTTGAGGCTTTCTTCTAAGCTCAATAAAAATAGTTTGAGTCTCTTACGCATCGTGAGAGACTGATTTTGTTAATATAATTGAGATCGTTTAGATCGTTATAGAAGAATTCTCGTAGGTAGTCCTTGGGTTTTTGAGCTAGAGCAGCGCTTGTACAGAGGAGGTGAAGAACTGTTTCCTCTTTTTCCTCATCCATACAGCTTCGGCAAAAGTCATTTGAGGTTATGATACCGATTAATTATCGAGCTTATGTATATGCGATCTGCTTAGAGAAAGCAAGTACCTTGAGAGCGTTAAATCTAGTGTAGGCTAGATGTTTTTCGTGACCTGACACGTGGTGATGTTATATTATTTGCCTTCTTTATAGTGTTTTGCATTAGCAATAATTTACATCAACTAACGATTGGTATTTCAGCGTTAGCCAAACGTGTTAGAATGGGTTGTATACTCTACCAATTCTGGCGAGTTCATCTGCCTTACAATTTCCTGGAATGTCTATGGCCCGCACCCACCAAAGGTGAATATTAAACTGTTGTGCCATCTCCATTACAGATGATCGACGGTTATGGACTGTTAAAGAGTTTGTAGAGAAAAAGTCCAGAGATTTGATAGCGGCTTGACTATCTGAGAAAATACGGATATCAAATGTTGATATCACGTTTTTTTTTAAGCCAGGAGAAGATTTATTTTATCGCCAAAAGTTCTGCCTGGAACACGCTACGATGATTGGGAAGGCGGAATGAGAGACTTAATTTCAGTTCAGAGTACACACCTTCACCAACCCCTTCATTTGTTTTTGATCCATCTGTGTGAAAGTGGATTGACTCGTCTTCTAGGAATGCCCTTTCCTAAGCTGAGATATTAGGTCATAAAAATTCTGTTCTGAGTTTTTAAAGCAAAAACGTACAAGAAATGTATATTTCTAAATATACAAATATACAGACACTTTTAAGATCTTAGAAAGCTGATATGCGAATGTGACCTTAATGTATGTGAATATCAGTAACAATTTTGGCAACCAACAATTGCAACCCAGGTTCAAAACGAGTCATGGTAAGTCGACTTGTTCAACATAGAACTTAAGACACTAAAATGTTCTTTTGGCTTTCAAATAAAGGAGACACAGTTTATGAAAACATATATATGTATGTATGTATGTATGTATGTACATAATGTTATGAACAATCAAAAGAGTAATGAATTTCAATAATTTATTTTCTTCTTTTATTTCTAATTGACCTTAATACTCTGACGGTTTTATTTTACAAAGTCGTATACACATATTTGATGTTTTGAATACATTATCTGATGAGTAAACCTACCTCTCTTTAACATCACACTTCTGATGTGTTTCACCGCATATTTTTCAAAGTTTCAATTACCTACTTTCTTTAAACAAGTTAAATTTCAAGCCATCATCATCATCGGTGACTTCTGTGGTTAATGTTTACCCTCACTTGCATAAAATAGGAAATGGAAGAAAAAAAAAACCGAAATTAATTTTCCGCTGAATTCAGCTGAAATTTGAATGAAATAAGTAAGTAAAATCTTCCCTTTATCGTAGAAATATATAACTTTTGGGGTAATTGATACTGCGAGTCCAGAATATGCGCGTTCAGTTTTTTTCCCAATTCTGCGCGGACAAAATTCAAATTGAATTATTATGGAAATTTTAGTTTGTATATTTATGTAGCGTAGCGTTTTCGGCTACTTGAAGTGCACTCGAGTTTCGGAATAAGTAAAACCTACCTTAAAAAATGTTTAAATTTGCAATTTCAGTTTTTGGACAAGGATGCGTAGGTGTGTATGCTGTAGGTACTCGACATACGTATACGGTTACAGACATATCATTTTTTTTTTTGAAACGATGAGACTGCATTGAGAACAGTGTTGGGACCTCGCAGAAGCAAAAGAGTGGTAAAAATGATGTCAAAAGGTGGTAGAAAAGTGGTAGAAATTAAAACCCATTTTTATGTAGTAAATCTTATATTCAATAACTTTCTAACTTAGTTTCCCTTGCAGCCAAAATGTTGTGAACGGTTGTAGTTTTTAATTTATTTCTTTTTTCATTTTTTATATTTTTTAAATCTGAAAATAGCGCTGTTCTGCGATAAGCAACAAAGCTCCAACATATAAGAAGATATGTTTTCAAAAATTAAATTGTCCATTCCGTCTTTTAAGTTTTTTATCAAAAGCCATTGTGAAACAATGTCATCAGTTTTAAAAATTTGGAGTAATTTATTTTATCCAATTAATTTTCTCCACTCATTATTAATTAACTCTAGTTCTGAGTTATTTATAGTTGGTGAAAAATGTTTCGTAAGACCTAAAACTGATGGCATTGTTCCATCAACAACGTTTTTCGGGATTAAATATTTGAAAAATTTTAGTTCATCGTTTGAAAGGTTAAACCTTTATCCAATTTGAACACATAATTCAATATAATAGCTGCACATAATTTTTCGTAGTTGCATTTCATCTTGTTCAACAATATCATTTTCAAGTAAGTACCTTTCAAAGTAAAGGCCAAAATACATTTGAGAATATGTTAAATAGTTTTCACTGTTTTTTATATTTGTGTTTACATTCATATTTTCTGGTTTTACAAAATTTTTCATAAAATTTAATTTTAATGTAGTCATTCCTTCGAATATCAAGTGTATTTTTGTGTTCTCAGATTGAAATGTTTTATTTAACTCGTTTATAATTTTAAGATTTATTGACAAAAAATTTAAATATACTATAAATATTAAAAAGTAGAGTTTAATGAAAGGTGAGTTGCAAAAAGTGGTAGAATTTGCTTTTTAGGTGGTAGATTTTCATGAACACCAAAAAGTGGTAGAAATACCACTTAAGTGGTAGAAGTCCCAACACTGATTGAGAACATGCCTCTCTAAGTTTGTATGAACATTTTTACAGTATTCATACATATTTAAACTTATAAAACTAAATACATACATAATATATTGGCGCGTATTCATAGAGAATTACTAAAGTCGTGATTTCTTGATCTACAGTTTAAGGCTTGTTGATTAAATAAACACAGCTCTTAGGTAGGTAGGTAGAAATGGCTGTCCTGCTTCGCGCAGGACACAATTAGCGCTGAGTGCGCCGTTTTGATACCATACCTCGTGAGATTCTGAATGGGTTTGAAAATGGGCTATGGATGGTGCACGTTCCGCACGTGCAGTCCATTTAGTGAGGGAGAAATAAGGGGGGAGGGGGTTAAAACAACTTTGTGCTATTTAGGTATGAGATCAAATCTTTGATCTTGAATTCTGCGAGTTCCTCAATACCGTTGAAGAATTCCTTACCCAAGTGGAGTGCTCTTTTCCTGGCCAGGGCCGGACAGTGGCATAGAAAGTGTGGGACTGTTTCTTTTTCATCCCGGTTCTCACAGCTACGGCAGAAAGAGTTATGTGGTATACCCAATTTTGCCGCATGCTCCCCTACAGGCCAATGTCCTGTGCAAGTAGCGACAATCTTGGCTATGTCATGCCTTGGTTTGGAAATTAAATTGATTGATTTTGGTTTGTTATAGGCGGGCCAGATTTTCCTGGATATAACGCAACTCGTTAAACTACTCCACCTATGATTTGCTTCTGATGTGTATTTGGTCAGGATATCACCCTTCACAACTCCAAGAGGAGCATATACTCTCACTGCCAGAGAGTTGTGAAGGGCTGATCCTTGCCTAGCTAGCTCATCTGCCTTCTCATTACCCTCATAGCCCCTATGGCCCGGTATCCAGATAAGAGTGACGCTCATATCCAGTTCCTTTAGGGCCTCTTTGCATTGCTGGACCAGTTTAGAGGATGATAAAGCTGAATCAATGGCTTTAATAGCTGCCTGACTGTCTGTTAGTATGGCTACATTTTGGTTCTGACGGATATTTTTAAGGGCTGTACAAGCTTCCCTTATCGCCAGCAATTCTGCCTGGAACACGCTGGCAAAATCGGGAAGTCTATAGGTTTTTGAAATCTCAAGAGATTCACAGAAGACTCCTGCACCAACACCGCATTCCATCTTCGAACCATCCGTGAAGATAATTGTGTCGAAGTCTTCCGTCACAACGCCATCCTCCCAGTCGGTTCTTGACGGGAGCAAGACTCTAAACTTCTTTGAGGTGTCTAGGGTAGGGATGCAGTAATCGGTGGTTGTGGATAGGATGTCTGATGGTATCAGGCTTGTTTGGTTGCAGTGCCCGTAAGATCTAGGTGCCCAGCAGCCTGTTTCTTTGAGTCTCAAGATACTTCAGGACACCTGATATTTGATAAAGAGGTCGATCGGAAGAAGGTCCAGGATGACGTTGAGTGCATCCGTTGGACAGGACCTGATTGCCCCTGATATCCCTACGCATGCATTTCTCTGCACCTTTGTAAGCTTGTTTACTATGTAGGCTTTGTTGAGTGCGGGCCACCACACAATGGAACCATAGACCAGTATCGGTCTTACAACCGCTGTGTATGTCCATTTTATCATTTTTGACTGGAGGCCCCACTTTTTGCCGAATGTTTTATTGCAGGCGTAGAAGGCGACACACGACTTTCTTACCCGCTCTTCGATGTTAAGCTTCCAGTTTAATTTGGTATCCAGTATTACGCCCAGATATTTAGCACTGGAAGACAATGATAGTGCTTGTCCGTTTAACCGAGGTAGAGTGAAGGGTGGTACCTTGGTTTTGGTGGTGAAAAGCATCAACTCGGTTTTGTTGCTGTTAACACCTAGTCCGCAGCTCGCAGCCCAGGTGCTTACTGTCTTCAAAGCCATATTAGTGATTTCACTGATCACGCTTGGAAATTTTCCTGACACTAGAATGACCAAATCATCGGCGTACGCAACCGCTTTCACTCCACTACTCTCGAATTTCACTAGAATGCTGTTCATGACCAAAAGCCATAGGAGAGGAGACAATACACCTCCTTGAGGTGTTCCTCTGCTGGCATATTTGGTACACGTTGAATATCCTAACTTTGATTGAATCCTCCTATTACTTAGCATGGATATTATCCACCTTCTAATATAGTTCTCTACACCGAAGTCTGCAAGTGATTCAGCGATGGATTCAGTTAGGACATTGTTGAAAGCTCCTTCTACGTCTAAGAAGGTGGCTAGGGTATATTCCTTGAAATGAATTGTGTTTTCTATCGTTCTCACTACCTCGTGAAGGGCAGTCTCTGTGGATCTGCCCCTCATGTAGGCATGTTGCGAGTTAGATAGGGGACAACTACTTAGAATTCTCCTTATGTGAGAATCTACGATTCTCTCCAGGGTTTTAAGAAGAAAGGAAGTAAGGCTTATAGGTCGGTAATCTTTGGCAGATTCATGCCCTCTTTTACCAATTTTTGGTAAGAAAACCACTCTTACCTGCCTCCAAGACATGGGGACATGGTTTAGTAAAAGGCAACCTTTAAAGATACTCTCGAGCCGTGGTACTACTAATTCAAGCTGATTTTGCAGCATTATAGGTAGTATTCCATCAGGGCCTGGAGATTTGTACGGCGAGAAGGTTTTGATAGCCCAGACTATATTTTCTCTAGTTATAAGGGCGTTTACCTGCTCTATGGAGGTTGGCATGTTGAAAGTCAGATTGCATTCGGTTGGTTCTTCTGCACAACCTGGGAAGTGTACGTTCATTAGTAGCTCTAATGTCTCCATTGGAGATGCTGTCCAGCTTCCATTTGGTTTTTTAAGAAATGAGGGGTTCGAATGTTCTTTCGATAGAACCCTACTTAGCCTGGCCGAATCTTTGATGTTTTCGATGGACTGACAGTACTCTTGCCATCCTTGTTTTTTGGCTTGAGCTATAGAACGCTTGTATATTCTCAAGCAGTCCTTATAAGGCTGATAAAATTTATGCTTATAGCAGATATTAAAAATGGTTCTTGTTATTTTCCTCAGATTAGATAAGTCGTCATTCCACCAAGGTGGAAAGGTTTTCTTACTGTATCTTATCGGACAAGAGACCTTGAATGCGGTGTTTATAGAGTCCTCGAAGTTTGAAATCTCTAACTCAAGATCTGTTACCGAGTCGTAACTCGCGTTCGGTATACTGCGCAACTTTGAGCCAAAGATCTGACTAAATTTCTTCCAGTCAATTCTTCTTGGATTTCTATAGGGGGAAGGAGATTTTATTTCGAATTTAAGATCAAATAGAATCCGTCTATGATCAGAAAAGGAGTTAAGAAGAGATACTCTCCAATTTTCGATGGAGAGGTTGCCATAAATATTGACAAATGTAACGTCTAACACATCTTCCCACCCTTCTGAGTTGTCCGTACTTGGAAAAACAAAAGTGGGAGTATTGCCCCTGTTACATATAGTCAAGTTATTTTCAATTATATAATTAAAAAGAGACTCACCTCGCTCATTAATTTCAGTGCTGCTCCAGATTGAGTGCCTCGCGTTCGCATCACTCCCTACAAGCAGACTTGTTTGTCTGGCTTTAGCCTCCGCCACAAGAGTACGCACCTCCTCAGGCGGTGACTCTTTGTCATGCGCCATGTATGAGGATGCAAGAATCAAGCCCTCTGCTTGTTTTCCCTCTAACCTTACAACTGTTAAGTCAGAAGTGCTAAAGTTTGGATACAGAAAAGCTTTTAAGTGTTTTTTAGCTAAAATACAAGTTCTAGGCTTACCTTGATTCTGATTGTCGGGCTTGTAAAATAAATCGTATTGGCTGTCATTAAGGCCTCTAATCGCAAGGCCATTAACCCATGGCTCTTGTACAAGAGCGACATCTATATCTTCCTCACTCAGGAAGATCCTCAGGTTATCCGAGGCACATTTTGAGTGCTTCAGATTAGCCTGGATGACGCGTAGCTTGTCGTTTTTAATTGGCAGGTGGAACTGCAGGGCCAGGATCCAGCACCTCGCCGGGGGCTCCAACCTGCATGGTGACATCGTCTACCTCGACGTTATCATCACCCAGGGTGGGGCCAACTTCCTGACTCTGCAGAATCTTTATGGAGACACTTTTGATGCCGAACCTCAGCTTACATTGTGCCTCTTCTATGGCTTTGCGACTAGCCTCGCAGATCCTTAGAAGATAGACCGCGCTATTCTTGCGCGGTTCCTCTGTCTTGATGACTACCCAGTCATTCATAGGAATCCGCGGATTCAGCCGTTGAAGGCTCCTAATCAGCTCCGCTCCAGTTGGCTTAATGCTCATCACTGGCAACAAGATGCGAGCCAATGGTTTTCTAGGAACCTCCCTGGCGGGAATGAGCTTGAGCTTCAAGCCCTTCCAGTCGTTGCTAATCTTAGCAACTCCTTTGCCAAGGAAATCCCTTGAAAAGTCGTCTGCGCACTTTATCACTTTGTAACCCCTGAGCATTTCGCCGGAGTCAAAGCTTGGATAGGGACCTTCTTTTGCCGAGATAGTGTATTTGAAGACCAATTCCGAGAGCTTGGCCTCGATTGAGTTCCATGCTGACATCAGAGCTCTGTTGTCTGTGGAGAGCTCATCTACAATCGCCACCTGGAGGTTGTCTCTAACGACCTCACTCAAGGCACGTGGTTGCGCTGTCGCCCTCGGAGTCTCCTTTCTGGCACTGCCACCAAGTTTGGTTCTCTTTTGAGGTGGCTTCTCCTCCTCCAGAGACCTGTTCCTCTTGGTGGACTTTTCTTTTTTGCTGGGTAGCGCACTCTTCTCCCGACTGTTGAATTCTTCAACAACTTTCTGGTATTTTAATTTGTCGGCAGCATCACGCTCATGTACCTTTCCGGCTTTTTCATTTTCGGCAATCTTGCCAAGAATGAAAGTAGCCTTCCTGTACTTGATCCTGAGCTGATCCGCAGGAGAGTGCTTATTGGGCTTGGTAGCGTTGCTCTGGCGAGCCTTGCTACTTGAAATTACGGGCGTTTTTTGAGAGGGATGCTGAAGCACAGGGGTACTAGTTCCTCCCGTGTTACCTCTAAGTGTAGCCTGCTCTGAGGTGCTAGCGTCTCTAGCTTCCCCTGAGCTACCTACAATAGTATCCTGACTGGAAGCCAGGAGTTCATCCTCGGACTCGATGGATGGGGTTTTGACATATAAATTGGACGAAGACATGATTGAGAAATTCGATTAGGTTCCCACGAGTAAGACGGAAAAGAAGGTCACCCTCAGCAGAGCCGCATACCGAGGGAAGGTATAAACAACAAAAACCGTTACCCACCACAGGCCTCCGGCTGAGCTCGTTCATGGTTGATTTATCCCTCAACCTTTAATTCTTGGGCACGGATTTACTAGCTCACACCACCACTGAAACTAGGAACCTTGGATCTATGGTGAGAGAGGATTTCTGTGAGTTGTGCTATAAAAGAAGTCAGAACCACACAGCGATCCAATCTAACCTTAGCTATCACCGTCTGACACCTACAGACCAAAACTTTGGTGACATTGTCCGCCCGGCACCCACTAGGAGGGTTCGATCAAGGATTTTTGCCGGGCAACACAGCTCTTATTCATAGTCAATTTTCCTGATGTGTTTAGTAAAACTCCAGTAAAACTCCAGTTTAAGGTTGTATTCTACTACAATTATACTTCAAATGACAGGTCAAAGCAAAAAAAATACTGTTATATATTTTCAAACTCGTTATTTTGTGCTGTCATTCAAAAAAAAAAAAAAAAAAAAAAAAAAAACAACTAACAACGTTCAATAATATTTTAGATGAACAACAAGGAAAATATAAAACGCGAACGGCAGAAAAACTTATCGCAGTCAGAGAAAGAACTTTGCTATCGAAAATTGCCAAAAAGAAGAGCTACACCAGCAAGTTTACGTACAATTTATTTGATATGATTTACTTTTTCAGCTTTTCAATTCACAAACAAAAATCAAATATGACATTTGGCTGTGATAATAATTACTCGAACACAGCATTTCCTATGTTTATAGTTAAACCACAGGTTTAGCTCTAAACTTAGGTTTAAATTTATTTATAAATAGCCTAAAACTTTAAACCTAAGTTAAGAGCTAAACCTGTGGTTTAACTATAAACATAGGAAATGCTGTGTTCGAGTAATTATTATCACAGTTTAAATTTATTTATAAATAGCCTAAACTCTGAACTTGTTTAGTAACAACTTATCAAGAGTTTAGCAAACATCTATGAATATGCCCCATTATAATTATGTATTTAGTTATAATATTTTAAAAATTTTATAGTTTTTGGTGTGATGAAAAATTAGAATTTAAATATACAGGGTTATTCATTTTGCTGTTTCAAAAGTAACGTAAATAAAACACATAAAATATGTTGTTTCATAATATTTCTTTTTATTATAAAGTTTAAACTTTGATATTATTTGTGAAACACCACGCGAAATGTTGCAAGCATCGATTTTTTTAAGGTGATTTTCTACTACTTTTTAACTCTTATTAGCCATTACTTGACGAATGTTGGTTTTGAAGTGTTCAATAGTCAATAGTCATAAATACGGTCTTTCGCAAAGCCCCACACAAAAAAGTCCAGGAGTGTCAAATCGCATGTCCAGTTGATATCGCCACGACAAGAAATTACGCGGCCAGGAAATGTCTCTTGCAATAAACCAATATTCGCTCAAGTTGTGTGTCATATGGCACCGTCTTGTTGAAACCACATATTCTCCAAGACGTATTCTTCAATAGCAAGCAAAAAAAGTCGGTTATCATTTGACCATAATGCTCCGAATCGACGTTTTGGAAGAAGTAAGGTCTAATCACAACTCCATACCAAAGAGCGCACCCAAGAGTGACTTTTTGTGGACGTAATGGCCTCTCTTCAATTACTTGAGGATTCACAGAACCTCAAATACGATAATTTTGTTTATTAACATACCCACTGAGTAAGAAATGTGCTTCGTCGCTGAAGAAAATTTTGTTCAAAAATCACCGTCCTACGCCTGTTGCTTAAGCACCCATTCGACGTATCTACGACGTTGTGTGTCAGGTGGCTTTAGTTGTTGTAGGTGTAGATTCAAATGCAAAATACACCATAATGTGCCCTAAGCCAGTCCTAATTTCTGACAACGACTACGACACATTGGGGTCTTCGGCTACACTTGCTTAAAGCAGCGATATTTTCAGTAGAACGAGCAAAACGATGACGCGGAGGCTTTACAATATCTGTAACCAATCCAATTCTCTTCAATTCACAATTTTGCCAACTGCTTGAGTAGTTGGACGATTATGTAAATCATAGTCTCCTCTTAAGGCACGATATGTGGCTGTGGCAGAATCACAATTTTCGTAGTAGGTTTTAATAATTTGTATGCTTTGTGCGATAGTTAAGCGATCCATATTCGTAAATGTCAGACTTTCAACTGAAAAAAAAATGGTTTAACAATTTAGTTTGACAGATGTCGAATCCCAGCCCTATACTTTTGAAACCGCAAAATGGATAACCCGTTATGTTTTTCATTTGTTTTTTTTTATAAGTATCTTAAATTTTGAATTTTAAAATTTAAATTGAATATGATTTTTGATTAGTTGCTGGCATAAGCCTCCCCAAAGGCATTTTTTGTGTTATTGTACCAATTTTCGTTTATTTGGTAAAGATCGTATCATTTTAAGTCTTTTTGTTTTATCTATTACGTCAATTATTCGGGTATTGTTGCGGATTTCTTCATTTCTTATTCTTTCGTTGGGTCTTATATCGATAATTTTTGTTTCCATTTTTGTCTGACAGTTAAGCTCAGGGTTTGTAATCCATGTGTAAGCACCGGTAAGTCTTGTTCTAAAATCTTTTTGAGGCTCCAGAATTGTTGACAACTGTTTGTGATGCGTCTGTTAATTTCTTTTTTTTCTTGGTCCTTATGTCTTCTCTGATGTGGTTTTCATAACTTTTGTTGTTGTATATGCTAGTAATTTTGGTTGTTATCTTCTATAAGTGTACAGCTCTTGTAGAAATAAGGACTATATAGGATTATTTAGCTTTTTTGTTATCCGTGTATATTTTGTACATCTGCTTGATACTTAAAACTCAATTTTCAATGTTAAACGTCTCCATTAAAGTTCTTAATGTTCATCGGTGTAATTGCTTATTCTTAAATGCTTTGAATCCAATGTCCATCTACAATGTGTTTAAGAGTTGAGTACCACAAGTCATCTTGTGTTATTCTTAATAATATAATAAGATAATAATGAAAAAGAATAAATGTTTAAAAGTTAAACTTGTTTTTTAATAATCTATGTTTTTGTTTCAATCCAATTAGACTTTACATATGTTGTAAGGACATTTAAAAAATAAAAACAACAAACATAAATATGTACATACTTACAATATCGATTACTTTTTCTTACTAAAACAACAGCTGTTTCACCCACCTATCCAACTAATACATATGTATGTATATGTATAATGGCCGACCGTACCGTCAATATTAATTTATTTTCGGAAAAGAGCCAACATTCTTTGAACATAGATTAAAGAGAAGATTCCTGCTTCCTTGAATAAAACTTGCACCCTCTATGTCCTTTTTTTTTGTAGTACCCGTAGCGCGATGGTTAGTGCGTTGGACTGTCATGCAAGGGGTCTTGGGTTCAATCCCTGCCTGTGCCACCTAACTTTTTTCACGGGTACTGCCTCTTGCGAGGAACTGACAAATTCTCCAAGAGTAATTCTTGTCATGAAAAGTGCTTTCTCAAATTAGCCGTTCGGATTCGGCATATAAACTGTAGGTCCCCTCCATCCCTGAAAACATTACTCGCACACAGGAATGGTTGAGAGTTGTAAGTCACTAGGCCCTGGTTCTTCATGGACTGTTGCGCCACCTAATTTTACTCTATGTCCTTTTATACAGAAAAGAGTATCTATCTACTATGTACCTACCTACAACTGTAAAGGAATTGCTTCTTCACTAACTTTCTTGTGTGTTGTTGTGTCGTTTCGTCATTTCCGATACCGATCAGTTCCAAACACCTAAGCAAAAATGTCAAATATTATAAAACACGTTTCTTAATTCCAATTCCTTTGTAAGTTGGTGTGGTCGATGACCTAAGGCAAGTGACAAGCACTCTCATACCCTCTGCTCATGTCTATAATAATAGAAATCTGTCAAAAAAGAAAATATAGGTACATAGTTAAGAGAAGACTGTTCCAAGGATGTGCTATGCAGAGCCGTAGCTCGAATTTGTTTTGGGGTTTTTTAATTTCTTATATCTTGATATTGGAAAAATTGAGAGTGCAATGAATTTTAAGAAAGCAAATGTCTTTGATGACTTTAAGATTGGACAGGTTCAGATGGCATAAGGAACTTGAAAGTAAGGCAAATTTCTAGTAACTGATTGGCAAGCTGCCAAAAAATTGCCTTCCAATTAAGGTAACTTTATTGGAAAGTTGACTGGAAAGTTAGTCAAGACAAATCTTCCTTACCTACCTATTACCTATCACATCAAGTACATTTATGTGAAAATGACAGCTGATCATGACGTTTCTTCATTCAACTGAAAACTGAACTTCATTGCTTTGTAATCATTGTAATTTGTAATTTTTTGTGTAAAGGATGCCTTGTCAAATTGGAAAAGGAATAAGTAATATTTCTTTAAAATACAAAATATAAATCACGATGAACTTGTAGCTTGTCTAAAGAAATAAAATTGGAAATGTTGAAAGTGCAACGGATTTTAAGAGAGCAAATGCCTTTGATGGTCATAAGATTAAAATCGAGTTTAAAGAATATGTCAAAGCCAGAACTGACTCTGTCAACTAGATTATAAAAATAGTTCCGAGATATTTTGGAAAAGAAACGAAATAAAGCTTTCTATTCGAAAGTGAATACACATACAGTTGCGGTCAAAATAATAAAAAAAAATTTAATTAAATAAATACCCTATGGTTATAAATTGTTATAAATATTTATATTCTTATTAAGTCATATTCATTTTAATCCAGATTATGACAAGAAAAGGTAAGATTTTATCACATAAATAAAAATAAACAAAATTTTAACTTCAAGGTAAAGATTTGTCCCGGTCAAATAGCAGTATTCATAGAAAATTAAGGAAAAGAACAAAATTTTGATTAGAATTACAAAAAAAATTGTTAATATTTGGTTATACCCCTATTACTTATAACGACCTCACATCTTCGCTTCGTAGAATCCACCAAAGCCTGACATCTCTTCAATGGGATACTTTTCCATGCACTCTCAACTGTAATTCAAACCTGATTATTGTTAGTGGGGTTTGAAATTGCAACCATATTTTTTAACATCTGCTCAAAGGTTCTTTATTGGGTTGAGGTCAGGTGATCGGGGAGGCCAGTCCAGAACAGAAATATTATTGACCCGAAACCACTCCCTAGCTTTTTTGTCTGTGTGCTTGTTGGAAGACCCATCCGATTGGCATTTCCACCGCGTAAGGCAGCATGGTTCCCAGAAGAATTTCAAAGCAAACGTGCTGATCCATCACACTATTTATTCGGTGTATGGGGCCTAGACCTAGACCTAGGTATGAGAAGGGACCCCAAAATGCTAGGTTCACCATGTTTAATGGTTTTTCGGATATACCTTGGCACGTATTCAGCATTTGGTAAACGTCGAACATATTTATTAGAACCAGGGCTGCCATACAAACAATTTTGCTTTCATTTATCCATAAAATATTTCGCCAATCCTGAAAGGGTCTATAAACATCTGTCTTGGTAAACTGAACTCTTTTGGCAATGTGCTTTTTTGTCAAAAGTGGGACTTTTCTTGGGCTTTTGGCGTTGAGGTGATTCAATATTGTTCTAAGTTTTTCCACACTTGCAATCAAATTTAACTTTTTGTTTATCTCAGTAGCAGGCAAGTGGAGTAAGGGTTTCGATCATCTTAAAATCCTTCTAAACGATTTCGGAGTTAAAACCTTTTTTTTTCGGAAAATCTCAAAAATTTCAACTTAACAACATAAATGTACGGCGCGGCGCGGCGGCGCGGCGTACAGACATTGCACCTTAGTAACTAAGACTATTAGGTAATGCGACACAAACATTAATACAAGACAAAAGGACAGAGTAGAAAGAAAGACTCAAAATCAAGCTTTTTTCCATTACGCTCAATTTCTCAAGTTCAAAATTTTTCTCCTAACCAAATGGTAAAATGGGCCTAAAATAAATGCAGCATTTTAATTGTTAGAAAAAATTACGTTTTTTTCTGTCTCACACACAAAACAATCTTTTTTTAAATAATAAAGATGTCATAAATTCAAATATCGCCTTTAAATTTTTCTATCACATCAGGTTTTTAAAATATGCCTTTTGAAATATGCTAAAAACAACCAATAACAGGGTTTTTAAGGCTAAGTTTAAACGCAAAATATCTGTTAACAATAAATTGTTTGATTTTTTGCCATTTCATTTAAGTATCTTATAGTAAGTTTCTAAAAATTCTCAATAGTTAGGAGTATGACTATGAGTCTTTACTTGACTCTAAGTACTTATATGAAGTTTTAAGCAAACATACAATACATTCCTAGTTTTGATAAATAGGTTTTGGACTTAATTCGTAGTACTGATTTTGAATCAAAACTTTAATTTTAATTATTTGTTGAAGTTTTAAAAATACCCGTTTCCAAAATATTTTTATTTTGTTTAAATTATTTCAAAAAATTAATTTAATAGAATTGTTTAGATAACAGATTCGTTACAAGAACAAAACTTACTTTCAAATCGTTTTGCCTTTTTCTGTAGAAAACCTTTTTAGCATAAATGGTTGAGCGTTTATTTTAGATTTTTGTAAGGCAGGTGAAATCTTTCAACTAATGAAATTTTTTGAATATTATGTGAAATAGTAAAAATATTTCAATTGATCAATATTGAAGAAAGGGATTATAGATTTGGAAAACTATCACGGATTTTATTGAAAAATGCCTCAAAAAGCCTTCTATACGTGTGTTTTTTGAATTTTAAAAAGGTATATATCTCAAAAACCTGAATTGATATACATTAATTTGATTTGAATTAAGGTCATTAAAAAGTACAATTTTATTGCCAGGAAGAAAACCTTTTCAACCAGTGTAATTGTAAAATTGGCAAGATATTAGTGACTGACCGGGTACTCATACACCTACCCTTGTGAACTTATGGTACGGCTGTGGTGAGGCCCATACTCTTTTAGATTGAATATATTTAACATTTTCTCATTTCACGTTGCGTTGGATGAAAAAAATCCTAATTACTTATTTCGTCGTCAAAAAGAGTACATGGATATTTTATCCAACGATGGCCATACGCTAATTAACATATAAATGAACAATTTCTTATAATAAATTTATGCTGTGCTGAAATTATGCATCAAAGAAAGCAAACGCAAATAGCGAAATAAAACATAAACAAAAATTAAAAATTATAAAATGCTATAAGATAAGGTTAAAGTATTATGTCTATAGCCATTAAAACAAAAAGAGGTGGCTTCATTGTTATTCAACCCTCCTCGTTTTTAGCACACCGAAAAACAATCCCCGCGTTTGTTGCATTTATACACATATCTTGCATTTATACATACATGTATCCTTGCAGTTGAAGCCCAGATTCAGACTCTTATTTTGTTAGTCACTCATTATTTGAAAAACCCTTGTGCGCGACATAACGAGAACATTGAGTGTGTTTTGTAAGCCGCTTTTGAACAAACCGCTTAATCCACTTGCACCGCATTATGTAAAGGGCTGACACTTAAATGTTCTTATAGAAGAAGAGAAAAAATGAAATAAAAAGAAACAGAATAAACTCTACACAAAAAGGCTGGAGAAAGTCAAGGAAAAGTATGGAAATATGATAAGGATGAGGAACTGCACAAAACCATCTCATATTTGCACACAGTACACAGATATGTACTGTACATGCATACATATGTACATATATATGAATAGGATAAACTGTTCACTTGTGCATATTTAGAAAAGTTGTAATGTTCGCTGGTCCCTTTACTGTTATGTATATCCTTTTATGACCAAATTCATTGTCATAGAATATAAGACTAGCATTTATGGTATAGTATGCGGACAAAAATGAATTGTTTTTGTACAACAGAGATGTTTGGGTTGTTTTATAATATTGTTCTATTGTCAATGTTATACTAGTTGAAGAACTATGTAGTGTAGGTACCTATAACAAAAAACAGTTTCAATAAATGAAGTTTATAATCAAACTAATTCTTCTTAACGTATGGGTAGCTAACGATTGCTTAAGAATAGGAAAGATTTAACATTAGTTTAGCCTTAAAACCACTCTGATAACTGCCCATTCGTGTCCGTTGTTGATATTTTGCTAAAAGTCCTACAAAATATTAATTCAACATTTTATGTTTGAAGTCAATATATTTCAGGGCCATACACCCGAGTACACTATAACCCGACTACCCGATTACCCTGGTACCCGACTACAGCAAAATTATATACTGGGTTCGAACCACAGCCATATTTGTAAAGTGAGTAAGTTTGAACTAATTAAGTTTGTCTCATCAAGGTGTTGGAGACATTGATTAAAGTCTATTAAACAAAATATATCCGAAGTCAAAACCGCTATTCGTTCCTAAGATGGTTAAGATCAAGAGGTTTAGCATGTAAACAATAAAATTCACTGATCAAAGTCCCGACACAACGCCTAGGCTTATAGGTATGTATTACAAATGGAGCACTTGTTTAAATAATGCTTTGAAAGTGCAAAGAGATTTATTAAAGCTCGCCAAATGGATTAACTAAAGAAGAACGAATACAAATTGCTTTAGCCTTTTATCGTTAAGCCACGGCAAAAGGAAAATTTACCTGCCATCTGACATCTATCTATTAACTCGATAAATCGGACTTCCAATGGGAAGTTAATATTGGGGCACACAAAAGTATTCAACTAAATGACCGAAGGTCTTAGTCGAGAACTTTTCTAGCCTTTCGACAAATGTTTTGTTTCTATATTAAGATGTTTTTTGGTAATATAACGATTATGTACATACTCATCAATTATGTGTGTAACAAGTTAATACTATATACATACATGTACTCAACACAGGAAAATATTTTAAACATTATTTCAAAGACAAGAAAAATAAATGTCATTTGGTTTCAATATAGTTGTTCTACGTTACAAATTTGCCGTATTATGAGCATGTATTTGGAAATAAATCATAAATCCTTATTTTGCAATCAGCTACTTCAATCTTAAATATTTCGATTTTCCTATGATTTTGAAAATCTTTCACTTTATACTAATCTGATACGTGACGTGTACCTGTACAGTACACTCCTGGCCAAGTCTCTATTTATTTCCTTACACCTTGCGTGACTTTCAGCAAAAATAGTGAACAAAAAAATTAACGCAATGGACGAGTAAAAAAGCTTAAAAAAACTTAATCCCGGTAGAAAGTTTTCCCGAAATATTGCAATTTCTTCTTTTACACAGAATTATATGAACACCATCATCAATGCCTCCACCACCCGGCCGCCACGACAAGATCTTTATAAATCCGCCTAATATAACCAAAAACCAATTTGTAAAGAAAAGTAACATAGGTCTTAAGCCACGTACAAACAGGAGTTATGGACAAAATTGAACATATGAAAATATATTGCCACCCTATTTCCACAACACTGTAAAAATAAAAACCGTCAAACATAAAAAAGAAAACATTTCATTTATTCATGGACATACAATCCGTAACATCAGAATAGCCTCACACATTCTTTATCTTAAAATTACATGTTTTTTGAACTTTTTTAAAATGGACGTATAAAAAAGGGTATTAAGTATTGAGAGGTATCTAGAGCTTAATTTTTGAGTCTATGAGAAGTTTAAACCTAATTATAGGGGCTAACGGAATTTTGTGAGCTTATTTTGTAAGGAGTCGCTAAAATTTGAATTTTTATTTCCAATTGAATCACCTCATAAATGCGACCCTTTAGGGAATGGTTCAACGGATTAATAGATCTAAGAAAATTGCAGCGCAGGCGAATTTTATACCTTTAATTAGCTCCCCTTTACTTCTTTCAGAAACCTAACCTATCAGCCAAATCCCCACATTTTTGATGATACTCCAATTGAGATAGTATGGTGGGTACTTTAACTGCTGTATATTTTAGCTCTCCAGCTACGTTATAACTATACCAGCTGTATGAATCGGTGTATTGTCCTGCAAAAAAATAATCGGAAGTGGTCCAAAAATATCCTGGTCTCCAAAATAGTTTTGTAGTAGGCTGCTGTCATTTTACAGTTAACATAAACTTAATCAATTATGCCATAAAATGTTGAGGAATACAGAGTTCTCAGAAGACAAAAGAGAAAGCATGAGAATCGTGCGGTAAAAGATGTTGAGAGGTTTAAAAGCAGAAATGAATTTCGAAACAAAATTCACAAATACATAAACCTCGAACCGAAGGCTGCAAAGACGAAAGTGGAAACATCATAGTGAAACCGCAGTCAATGCTGAGGATATTTAAGGACCACTTCTGCAGACTAACCGAATTCCACTGTCAGGCAGGATGATCCATTCATTATAGACGACAAAAGCCATCAATCCCGTCTTCCCGACTAAGACGAAGTAAAGATGGCCATATCTAAGCTGAAGTCTAACAAAGCCGCCGGAGCAGATGGCTTGAATGCCGAGCTCTTTAAAGCAGCTGGAGATAATTTGGTTGGAAGCGTGGACCAACATGTCTGTAAGATATGGTCGGAAGAAAGCGTGCCCGATGAATGGAAACTCAGTATTGTTTGCCCGTTTCTGAAAAAAAGGAGACCCTTTAAACTGCACCAACTATAGAGTAATCAGTCTATCTGATATTCTCTGCCGTAATATGTAAACGTCTAAAGCCCATCGTCAACAACCTGACAGTTCCTTATCAGTGTGGTTTTAGACCAGGAAAGTCTGCAGTCGATCAAATATTCACATAACGGCAGATCCTGGAAATAAGAACAACTGAGCATGATATCGATGGGGCTTTTGCGAGCATTGAGGCAGGGGCGGCAAACATGGGTTTAACGGTTTAAAACAAAACGGCAAAATAAAGTACAGGCACGAGTACGATAACTTTGGCGCCAAGATATAATAACGGTTTTTGGTAGAGGGGCCTAATACAAGCAGTTTTTACTATGGGAAGGGGGTCTATCTCCCCCCGTTCAGGCGGTAGGGGCAATTTGAAAAAATTATTATTTAAAATGGAAAAAAATAATTAAAAAATAACGGTGATACTTACAATTAAGTTTTATACATTTTTTTAAAGCCAACATTCTGTTTTATTAGCCAGTTTTTAATTCAAGTCAAAACTATGCGCAGTTTTTGAAAAATTTAATTTTAAACTCAAAATTTGAGTAAAAAAAGTTAAAAAAAAGGTTTAAAGTGTAATTTTTCAATACTTCAAGATACCATTGTTTTTATTTCAGAATTTATTGCTCTTATTTGTTTTTGATCAAAAACTAAAAACTAGATGATTTTATGTCTTTTAGTTTTTGAGAAAATTAAAAATAACCACAACTACTATTTTAATTTAATTCTTTTTTTTTTTGCTTGAGTGGTCTTATTTTGATAGTAACAATGGTAGGTGCGAGTTTGGGTGTATGCAACAGTAATGTGTGTGCGAATTTGGGTGTATTCAACAGTGGGATCTGTAAGGGGGGGCATGCTGCCCCCCTGCAACCCTCCTGCTTGGGAACACTATAGGATTTGGGGTGGGTGCAAGTTGGAGTGCGTGCAAGGGGGGGAGGGGGCAC